>PVKM010029815.1:0-17580 GCA_004027735.1 Carollia perspicillata | reverse complement strand
AGTTTTCAGTATATGAATTTTGAGAGAACGCATTCAGACCATAGCACATGTGAGCTCATTTTTGTATATTAATGTTAATTCCTTCATGTTAGAATTTATATTAGATGTGATAGAAATCAGTTGATCTCCTTGACATCCATGAAAGGTTTAAGACAAGTAAAGGTAAAACTAGACTTTGAGAGTTAATTTAAAGGACAGTATTTTCCTCTGTAATTGTAATGTTAAGGTGCATAATTTTTGAAGCTTCGAGAGCCATGTGCCAGTCTTACAAGTGTGAGAGCCTTTGAGTTATCACATGCATATAGTAGTTCAAATGGATTGTCCCACATGAGTTCTACATTTCTTTGGAATAAAAATTAATGAACTGTTCAAAAAATAAGTATTTCTTATTCTGTCTTTTCTTTTCCAATATGATAGTGGTTGGTATACCATAGCTGTCTTATTTTGCTTTTTTATTGTTCTGTTCTTCTGTGGAGTGTTCGTTGTCCTTAATTCTTTTTATTATCTCCTCTAATTGCATGTCAAATATTAGTCAATTATTTTTTTCTAGTCTAACACAGTATATGCTTTGTGAAACTTTTTTACCACAGTCACATAACATGGTGATAAAATAATCCCACATGAAAAACAATATGTACCTTTTAGCATTTACTTTTTATGGAGAGAAATTTAGGAAAGTAATTAAATAGTCTTAACTTATGATAATAGAACAGAAACAAAAGGAGTCACTAAGTTAATACTTATTGGAAATAATTAGTCAGTGTCTACTTAAGAAATCATCCTGACTGACTTATGTTAAAATGAATTGTCAAATTTACAAGGTATCAGGGATACTGATACTTTATTAATAAAATGAATAAATATTTAAATGGCATTTATGGAAGAAATGGCAGACGGTGAATTGAGAGTTATCCTTTTTCATATCCTGTTCAGAGGATCCTCATCCAATTTGGGGAAAACATGATTAGATTCAATTCATTAGAGGCTGGCTGGCACTGTCCTTTCCAAAAGAGATTAGCCTTTAGCTATCTGTTTATTGCTTGAGTGATGTGTTGAGATGAAAAGTAAGGCAAAGTAGTAAAGCAAAGATTGTGTACTATTTACTGTAATAAAATAAACCATAAAAACTATATTGGAGTTTTCTGTAGTGATGACTGGAAACAATCTGATATCCCAATACTTAGGAATCAGTTAAACAAATCATGGTATAGCAAGTCAACAAGTGTATTCAATCCCTGAAAAGAATTTTGAAAAATATATCTAATGGTATAGAAGTATAACTATGTTAATTTGTGTTTTTCAGCTTGGTTTTATAAATATTTGCACTGAGGTTCTTATACCATTGCCAGCTTTTCTGTTTTTATTTATGAAGAAGCCAAATTGACCTATTTAGAAATGTGAAGTACTGAAAAAGTTATTACATTTCACTTATTTAAAATAAGCAATACTAAAATTAGTATAAGAAAATCCAAGTTTTAAATTTTCTCATCATGATAGTTCTCTTGCTTTTTCTGAAAACAAATACAATTATTATTAAAAACATGTATTTTGTTGCAACTATTCTTTAAATGACCTAAACATATGATTAATCTACCCACTGAGTAGAAGAGCATTTGAAGCAGATATTGTTTTGCCTGTGGATTCAATATGGAATAATTATTTATGTCATCACAAATTAATTGATTTTAGCAATAAAATATCAATGCATGTATATGTTTAGGTTTACAGTAAGCCAAAATATATTTTATTTTTATATTTTATATATACTGTATTGTTTTATATGTAGTATACATATAGTATACATATAATACATATATATTATATATAATACATATAGTATACATATACATATAAAACTACAAATATTTATTATAAAGCATGAATAGTGTTTAACTCTGGTCAAAGGATTACATGGGATTTTGTCTTTGGCAAGTCTCTATTTTTTAAAAAATTCTATAATTAATTTGTATATTTTTATTGAGAAAATAACTCTGTATGTTGTGTAAACATGGAACTCTAATTTGCATGATCTATGATTTTAGTACAAGGTGAACTTCAGCATTATAACTTTGTTTTCAGAAATTTTGTACTTCTTCCTCAATTTCACAAGTTTTCCAGAGACCACTGAGTAGTGCATATTCATATTAGCAACTCAGAGATGTAAGAAATCATTTTCAGATCTCCACGCTATATTCTAAAAATCTAAGTTAAATAAATGTATTTTTCTTAAGGTATTCTTAAGTAAATATTATTCTCATCTATTTCTACCTCACAAGGAAGGGATGTTAGGTATGTGTCTCTTACCTTGCTATATGAAATGTTATCCTACTTCATTAACTTTTCAGAAAAGTAAAACTTTGGGGCTAAATCAGTGACTTTTTTTCACTCACCAGTTAAACATTCCAGACTACACCTGAAAAATCAAAGCATGATAGACACTTAAATGAAGACTTAATTTATTACACTTGCTTTTTAAACAAAAATTTCTTGTCCTAAACCTACTATTTACAATGACAGTTTTATTCATTTTAATCAACAAAATTTTCTCTTATCTGCAAAGAGTTATTAAAAATTTGCTTTTCTCATTTATGCCTTTGCCATTTGTCATCAGATTTATGAGAATAAGCCATTTGGAAGGTTCCGTAATTTACTTTTTCTGAAAATTATGAAGGCTTAAACAGTATCAAACAGGTTTTTAAAAGCCCTATATTTGTGCCTTTTTTAAATTTTAGAGGAAAAAATATCAATTGTGCTAATTTAGAACTCCTGATCCTCAGTTATCACCTACCTGCTTTCTTTGTGTCCATTGAGCCTAAGAAACATATGAATAGGATCTGGTGTCTTGGTAAGGATTGGAAGAATTAGTAAGTAGGAGGTAAAGTTCAATGTTTGACTAAAGTTTCTCTGGCACTTACCTAGTATTTATCACATTAATATAATATTAGTAACCTTTCATAAGAAAGAATTTGAGTCCATTGTAATTTTACAAAATAGATTTCCTAACAAAATTCTATAAATAAGGGGAAAGATCTATTAGGAAACAATCAAAACACATTGATAAATGATGAATCTCCAGCTTATACAATATAATTCAATGGTAAGTAGAGGACAAAATTTGTTATCCCTGAGACACGCATGGTCTTGTGGATGAACAAAACCCAACAATAGGACATCTGTTAAAAATACATAATGTCAGACTATAAACACTACAGGAGTCTCTGGAAACAGAGTAGAGGACATAAAGGACTTTGTGGGGCACCTGGAATTTATAATCCCTCCTTGAAGGCTGTGTCACATTTAGAAATTGTGGCTTGTGTGGCTGTCCCTAAACGGTGGAGAAGCATGAACCAAGATACAGAGATGAGAAAGAGCCAGGCACAAAGAAAGGGCCAGTGGAGGTGGGTGTTGGGGAAGAGTGTTGGAGAAGAAAGACTACCTACCTTCTTCAAAACACACTGCTCACTTCTGAAGGAATGGCCCTGGGAAGTGAAGCCTTTAGTGAACACGTCTCCTAGACATACCCACACTGCTATCAACAACCTGGACTGCATTTCTGCTTAGGAAGAGTGACAGACATGCATTTCACAGTATGTCTGCTATTCCTTTTGTGAAGTGAAACAAAAGAGCAAAACATTTCATGATGAATGAAGAAGATGGAGAGAAGGCAAAACTAATCTTTTCATTGTGTTAGAGAAATGCAGAAAGGAGATTCTACTCAGGGCAATTTTCGTGTCTTTTTTGAAAAGTTCATATTTTAATTGATATATTCCATATTAATTCTTAGTCTTTCATCTCCTCTATATGAAACATGGACACTTAGAAACACATTCTCATGCACACACGCAAGTGTGGAAAATGGATGAAATCCACAGGCAGCTTTATCTTTCTTACACATAACTCTGGCTTCTGTATAGTTTTGCTGCTTGAACCTCGTAATTAGTGAATTATAATGTCTACCGATTTTATTTTTAAAGCTAGTTTTAATTCCCAAATTGGAAAAAAATAAAGCTGATTTCAATATTCCTCATGGCATTCAGAATCTAATCTTCAAGGAGTTAGCTTTGCGATGGCCTCCTGTACAGGAAGTAAACTGCACTTTCTTTTAATCCCCAAAGCATATTTCGCGGTATGTAAAATTTCCCATCCATTGCGAATGTTTTTAAATTAGAAAAACAGTTTATTTCTTTTTATGCTTTCTGTTGGTTTTCAAAATAACTTTGAAGTCAATTTTATCTTTCACTGTCTTCCTATAAACTTATTCTATGCGTATGAAAGTATACACATACTCTTTTAGCACACCTTGACACAAACTGTGCTTTTTTTCTTTATCTTTCATTATTTAAAACTGCTTCTTTTTCCTTTGGTTTCCCTCAGATGTTATCATGTTTAATATAATAATTTGCAATGTACATTTCTTGGTTTCACTATGTACTGTAGCCAGCTCTTTTTTCTTTTTTTATTGTTGTTCGAGTACAGTTGTCTCCATTTTACTCCCACGACTCCCCCCACCCCAGCTATCCCCACTTCCCACCCTAAACTGCTTCCTATAAGTTGTTTCTTTACATTTATGTCTGAATTAAATTATACTATAGATATGACATAGAAACTTTAGAAATTGACATGCAGAAAGGGAGACATGAGCTGAATTTTTATTTAGTTGTGAAGGTAAAATCCAGTTAACAATTTTTTGAAGCTATTTAGTATTAGCAGTACTAACAGTACTGCCTTGGGGTTTGGGGGGAGCAGAGAAAGACCAATTCTTATAAACAGATACAGAATCCCCAGTCCCCCTGTAAAAAAAAGAATTTTCAGATATCAAAATCTCTTCTCCATACTCCTTATCTATTTCAATAAGAATAATTTTGATGTCATTTCTATTTTACATGATTTTTTTTCATAAAATGTGCTGTTTCACTGTGGTCTGTGGGCATACAGGAAGGATGAAACTTTATATTCTCTCCCCAATTTGGGCAGCTCCGGGCTTTGTTCTGTGTTGCTCGCCTGGCTTAGTGCAAAGTACTTAGCATTGCGAGGTCGTCCCTGTGACTACTACAAGGGTCTACCCTTACATTCTTGAAATCGAGTCTATGTTCAACCGGTAGGCTTCGCACTCTCTGCAGAATGATTTATAAACCTGTCATTTTAAAAGATAACTTGGGAAGTCTCTCAATGAAGTCAGTAGCACTGTACCTTTCAGGAACATAATTTCTACTAATGAAATACACTTACAGCATAATTTAAAATCCAAAGCAGTTAACTGCCATTGTTGGAAAGTAAAAACTAGAATTTTAAAGAGAAATATTCCATTTTTCTAAATGTTATCAAGCTTCTTTGATAAAACACTACTATTGCGTTGGAAAGTAATGTGCCACCAGAGATGAGAAAGATTTCAACAAGACAGTTCTTTTTTAATTTTTATAAAAAAGATTTCTGGGTAACCTCATGAAAAAAAATCACTTTTCCATAACAGTCTAAGAATACAAATGAACACAAAAGCTTCCATAAAACAAAAGAAACACATCCACTAACACTGAACTGCTTCGGCATTTGATTTGATACAGTGTTCAAATGAACAACTTACTAGACTTCAGCTTTATAATTTTTATTTTGAAGAGCAATACATTGTCTCATTCCTTTTAACAAGTCATTAAAAGATATCCACTAGTGAGTAGTTACTGTTAATACTCTTCTTAAATGTAGAAGTTGGGGGGAAAGAGACAAATTTAAAGTACATGTGCATGCCAGTTTCTACAGGGAAAAATAACCTTGGATCAACCGATCTTATACTTCATAGTACAACCTAATTCTCCAGCATTTTAACTTGGACACTTTTTTTGGGAATTAACTCTCTAATGTGAACATCTTTAAATAATTTTTTAAAAAGGAAGAGAAAATGCAATACTCTTCAAATTAAAAATTATAAAGTTAAAGCCTAATAAATTGTTCACAGACATGGCATTCACTGCTCATTTCACCGTGTCTGCTCAGGGAGCACATCTCGGAACCAGCACTACCCAGGATGGACTTGTGATATGAACTGGCTTTCAAACTTCCTCATCACTTCAGAGGAAAGGGTATCAAAAAACAATAGAATGTGGTCCTCCTGCCCAGCTCAGCATGAGCCCTGATTCTGAAACATTGGCTGTAGGCCATATAAACAAGCCATTAATCTCATTCATAGCTGCTCCCTTGGGAATGAAGAACAGTGCAGGTGGTGGATGGGGTAGAACACAAATATATGTGATCATATACACCATGAGCAGAACGCATTGAGCACATTTAATGAGCTCTAAAGATTTTATGAACTACCTCAGTGAACACAGTTAAAAAGTAAGACAATTTGTTCATGCTTCAGCAACTCAGCAAGAATATAGGTCTTTTCCTAACTTTAACCAAAAATTGTCTTGAAACAACTTAGATGTCATGAAACTACAATAGAACCGAGTATCATGAGTGTACAATGTACCCTTTTCCTTCAGAGGTTATGTATGTGTATAAATTGGACACGTACCACCTGCACACATGTACATGCCACTTATTTAAAAAGCTACATGTATTTATAGAAAGCGGAATCTACATTAGGTTCTAAAGCAACGGACCTTTGAATAGCAATATTCTACCACCGAAGACTCTTTCAGCCCTCACTGGTGTAGCTCAATGAACTGAGCATGGGCCCGTGAACCAAAGGGCTACCGGTTGAATTCCCAGTCAGGGCACAAGCCTGGGTTGCAGACCAGGTCCCCAAATAGGGAGTGCTCAAGAGGCAACCACACATTGATGTTTCTGTCAATCTCTTTCTCCCTCCCTTCCCCTCTCTCTAAAAATAAGTAAAATCTGAAAGAAAAAAAAAAGAAGACTCTTTCAATCTGCTATTAAAAAGTAGTCGCTGAATCTTCTTTTGTTTACTGATTTATTCAGTAATTATTCTTGGTAGTCTTCCTTTTTTCCAAATAAAAAATGTTATTGAGGTATCATTGGTTAATAGCATTATATAAATTTCAGGTGTACAATATTATAATTTAATGTCTGTGTACTCCATTGCATGCCCACCACCAAAAGTCTAGTTTCTTTCCGTTACCATATCTGTGAACTACTTTACCAGTTTCTCCCTGCCCCTCCCTCGTCCCCTGTTGTAACCACCATTTTGATGTCTATATCTATGAATTTGGTTTTTTTTTCTTTTATTAGTTTTTACTTCTTGTATATTCTACATATGTGTGAAATTACATGGTTTTGGTCCTTTTCCATCTGACTTATTCTCTTAGTATAATACCCTTAGATGCAGCCACATCTGAGGAGTTTGCCTTTGTGTGTCTGTATCCCATCCGCTTTATCCATTCATCTATCCATGAACCCTTGGGTTGTTTTTATATCTTGGCTATTGTAAATAATATTGCAATGAATATAGGAGTACACATATCTTTATGAATTAGCATTTTAATATTCTTTGCATAAATATCCAGAAGAACTGCTGGGTCATATGATAGTTCCATTCTTAATTTTTTTAATGAATCTCCAGACTGTTTTCCATTGTGGTTGCTCCAATTTACCAATAGGGTATGAGGATTCCCTTTTCTCCACATCCTTTCCAACACTTGATATATCTTGTATTTTTGATAATAACCATTCAAACAGGTGCCAGGTGAGTTTTTATTGTGGTTTTGATTTGCATCTCACTAATAATTAGTGATGTTGAACATTTTTTCATACGCCATATTATCTTTGTTTCCTGATTGTTTTATATCTCCATTATTTGGGGTTTTTTTCTCCCTTGTGCTTCTGTACACCATTTCAGTTTGGTGGTTTTCTATAATGTTTTTATGTTGCCTCTTTTTTTATGTTTGTGACTCAGCTATGAATTATTATATTGTGGTTACCATGAGGTTTGCATAAAATTTTCTATTGATGAGTTTTTTCTTCTGAAAGTTCTTTATCACCATTTCTTCATTTGCCTGTATATGTTCTGTCCTTTTCTGCCTCTCCTTTTATGATTTTGTTGTCAAAAATTATTATGGGCATTTTTAGCAAATTACAGTAATTATAGTTGTTTTAATGCTTTTTAAAGCAGTGTACTTTAATTAAATGTTTAACACTATTCTGAAATAGAGTTGCAATTTTCTGCATCTGTCTGTATGTTTATCAACTAACTCAAACTTTTGTGTAGTTTTGTCTTTTTAGTTCATGTAGAAACACTACTTTCAAAATTTCCTGAAATGCACATCTCATGGTAGTAAATTCCCTCAGCTTTTGTTTGTCTGTGAAGGCCTTTATTTCTCCTTCACATCTAAAGGATAAGTTTGCTGGATGTGTTATTCTCGGCTGGTGATTTCCATCTTTTAATATTTTAAATGTAACATTCCACTGTCTCCTGACCTACAGGGTTTCTGCTGAAAGAAAATACGATGGTAATCTTATGAGGTTTCCTTTGTAGTTTTCTGTCTTTTCCCCCTGGCTGTCTTGAGAATTCATTCTTTGTCATTAACTCTTGACTATTTTAATACATTGTGTCTTGGAGGGGTCTTTTTGTGTTGACATAATTATGTGTTATGTTAGCTTTTTATACTTGAATGTATAGTTCCTTCTTTAGACTTAGGAGATTCTTATCAATTATTTTCTTGAATAGGCTCTCTGCTTCTCCCTCTATTCTCTTTCTGAGATACCCATTTTTATTATGTTGCCCATTCCAATAGAGTCTGATAGTGCTTGCAGAGTTCTTTCCTTTATTTAAATCTTATTTCTTTCTCCCACCTAAATAATTTGTAGATATATATCTTTGAGCTTGCTAACTCTCTCTTCTTTTTGGTCCTATTGCCATTGCTTTGTAGTGGATTCTTTGTCTTATTTATTGCATTCTTCAGCTCCAGAATGTCTTTCTGGTTCTTTTTTATAGTTTTAATCTCTTTGGCAAAGTACATATTTTGTTAACTCATTTTATTCCTGAGCTTGTTGAACTGTCTTTCTGAGTTTTATTGTATTTCATTGAGTTTCTTCATGACCACTTTCTTGAATTTTCCATCATTTAGATTACATTCTTCCATGACTTTGAGTTTGGTTTCTGAAAAATAATCATTTTTCTTTCTGTGTTACCACATTTCCTTGGCTGTTCATGGTGCTTGATGGTTTGTTCTCTGCTGGTGCATTTGAAGTAGTGAATGAACTTTTTTCTTATTTGGATACTTGATTTTGCAAGTCAGCATGTTGATCATTAGAGGTCTTCTTTTGTTTTCCAGTAGATGGTGGTGTAGTTCAAGTTTTTGTTTTCTCTTGCCTGAGCTACTTGGTCTTCTGGAGTCCTGGTGGGAGTCACCACCTGGGTGCCTGCAGTGGTGAGTCTCCCTGCTGTGTCTCTTTCCTCTAGGTTTCCGGGCACCACCCCTGTGGTGGAAGGATGAGGCAGTTTGTGGGGAGCCAGGTTCACAGTCACCATGCTGTTACCTAGTTCCATATGGCCACTGGCACCCTGTGCTGTAGCCAGGAGACCATCGCCTTGTCTCTGCTACTGCTACCAGGCTTTTGTAGTTGGTGGGGGGTGCTGGATTCTTGGGCTCTAAGGCTGCTTATTCCCCTACATTGGTCTTTAGTGTGATATCCCACTCCGACTCCCTTACTGCTTGCTTGTGAACTGGAGCTGTGGGCTCAGCCACAGCCTACAGGAACCATGTCTGTGGGTACTGTCCCAGTGCTTCCTTCTGTCCTGCCTCCTCTACATATTCCAGTATATCCACTTTCAGATATACTAATGTGTGGATCTCAGGTGGGCCAGTGTGTTGAGTTATAGATATGTAAAGAGTTGTAGATTCCAGGGGAGATACAAAGGGTCTTCTCGGTGATGCTGACATCACTGATACGCATCTTAAATGTCAACTATTTTAAATATAAAAATGAAATGGCATAGTCTTTTAATTAAAGAAGTATACAATGTTGATGGAGAAGCACAATCCTAACCAAAACTCATTGACTGATTGACAATTATTTTCTTAATTCATTATTTTGGGGGCAATTAATTTTTTGTGTATATACAATAAATATGTCTGAATTTAACACTGAGAAACATATCCTAAATATCCTATAATAAGTTTGCCAGATAAAATACAGGATCCAAATTTAACTGTCCCATATTCTTATTTGGTAAGTCTGTCAACACTTCCCTAACTCTCCTACCAACTACCTCTACCAATGATTACTAGTAGGTAAAGTTCTCCAGAGTCAACACTCAATGAGAAGAAAAACCTGACATTGGCCATTTTTTCACCTGGCAGGTACTGAATATCTAGTGCTGAGAAACATATAACTGAATGGATTACTCATTATTCTCCTTTACCCTAATTTGAATCTCAGTCAGTTCTCATGTGTCCTGGCTAGAAAATATTTTGGTTCAAAAAGATATGTTTCGTTACATCCTGTTTGGATTTTAGCTTCTGATTTCTATCATAAGAACTTTAAATGACCAACACTTGAGTTTAATATAAAATATTTTACACAAATATCTTGGGTTGCCTCTTTAATTATAAAAATCGTGACCATTATGTAGCTGATCTTACATATACAAAATATTCAGTGCTTTAATTAAACTTACTTTACTTAAGTGTTAAAGGAAGCAACAGGCCTGCAATTGCCTGGGCCCTAATAGTACATAATATAGCCAATTGCAAACAGCAGTCTAATTTGTTGATTTCAAGTGAGGTGTAATTATATTGCTTCATTTGCTGAGCAAATCATATGAGAGTTTCCCTAAATCAGCCTGATTGTGTAATGAAGAGCTAATTACAAACAGCAGTGTTCTTGCAGCAAATTTATTGTAAGTGCTAATGCCAGGTTGGCTCCATTGTGACAATGGCTCATTAGTATATTAACAAAAGCAACTGTGGAAAAGTGCCCAAGGCAGGGCTACTGGTCGCTCAGTTTCGGAAGGCTGCAGTGATTATATCCTTCCACATATAATTACTAAGAAAATGGCATTTGATTTAGGTTTTGGCAAATTTTAAAAACGAACTAAAAGACTTTTTTAGAGCAAAATAAAATGGTTTTGGAAAGCCTTCTTGTCAAGCTTAATGTGTGCTTCATTATACCAGGTGTGCCCTGGAAACCTCAAACCTCATTTAACAAGAAGCTCTTTTAGACTCTAGGCCAATCTTGACAATTGAATTCCAACATTTCACCATCTGAATAAAGTCCTTGCCTTTAGAAATAAAAAAACATGTGTGCGCATATACACATATACATGCATACGTATACAGGGTGGGGCAAAAGTAGGTTTATAGTTGTGAGCACCCAAAAGTCAGAGTTTATTCCTGTATTATTTATAAATTGTTATATTATTTTCCATACAAATAGCTGTGAACCTACTTTGCCAACCTTGTGTGTATACTCATATATACATACATATAGACCCGTATACACATATATACACCTACGTATATGCACATGTATATGTATGTATATTTCCTTCCCTTGCACTGAAGTGACCCAAGTAAATGAAGCTGTTGCAAGTTGAATAACAGCAGTCAGCAATATCGAGACAAGATTTCTTCTTCTAATTGGTCTTAAGATGGTCCTTGTGCCATTTCCACAACCCCAGAGCACCATTGCCTTCAGAATATCCCTAGCTGTTCATTCACCTCTTCTTTTTTTGGTTCCCTTCCTTGATTATCGCGGAGTTGTCTTTTTCTGTGTTTGTTCTAAAATGGAGCTTCAAGATGTAGATTTTCTAAAATCACTAACAGTTCGGTACATTGCTTCAGGAATTTTGACTATAACATTCATGGAAACACCGCCCCCCGCCCCCGCCCAAAGAAGAAGATAGCACTTTCTCTACAAGCAATGCCGTATTTGTCCATTTTTAAAACACCATCCATCATATATATTCCCTACATTGGTGTTATAGGCTTTACAGTTGCTATAAATAAAATACTTTCAGTAAATCTAAACCTATTTTTACTTACCTCCAAAAGCTTTTCTTCTGTTTCCTAATAAAGGAAATAATAAACAACTGTAGTGCAAATATAGGCTAGTTGGTATGAGATTAAGTCAGAAATAGATTTTAGTAGACAAATTATAAAAAATATATGTGCATACTAACTAGAAAATTTAGGTAAAACATATATGAATGATATTTGTATGTACAAATTTAAATTACATTCATTTCCTCATTTAAGCGGGGAATTAAAGACTTTAGTTCATTAGCAACACAAAAAATATTGTCTTCAAGAGAAAAAAAATAGGTGTTTTATATATGTTCTTTGACTAATCCTTTCACCATTGAAATGGAAAATGGTTGTGGGGATTGACTGTGGAGGTGGGGGTTGGGATGGACACAAGGAACGAAGGCAGAAAATTGGAACAACTGTAACAGCATCAACAATAAAACATAAAAAAATAAAGAGAAAAAAATAAAAGAGGTAGATAAATTCACATTACCAGAATCACATTACCTATTTCTTAAGTCCTAACTAGAAACCATTTTTATTTAAAATTACAGCTCAGAACCTTAGGAAGTTTTATAGATGATAAAACCAAGAAACAAGGAGGAAAAGTTAGATGCCGAGTTCTTATAACTAAGTAAATGACAGAGCAGACTGGAAAGATTTATTCTCTGTGAGCCCACTATTAGTTCACTAAGCTCAGTTTGTCATATATTTCGGCCCCTGCCTAATTCTGCATCTTCAATTACTACCAGAGTAAACATCAACACTTCTCAAATTTTATACCCCAAAGAATATTTTCTTATATTCACGGCCTTACATTTGAAAAGCCTGCTCAGGTTTTCAAGAATTAAAGGCTTTTTTGTGTATGTATGTAGCTAAACAAGCCATTGTGTTTCTCCTATCCTCTCCCAATAACTGGCTTACAGAATCATGTGATATCTATCATTATCATTTCCAAAATTCACTTTAAGTAGGTCAGTTTTGTTTATAATTTAAGTGTACATTTTCATCATTGCATGTTCATTACAGCCAAATTTATGGGGTTTTCAAGATCTTTATGGGTCATCTGAAATGCATGTAAATTGATTCTACACTTGTAGGCCCTATTCTATTCATAATCACACTTTATAATTGCTCTATAGTCATGATTCTGGTCAGCCTTTTGATTTCTATGATTGTGATTACTCATAATATTATCCAGTATGAACTTCATAAGGTCAATATTCCAATTTAAGTTATGAGAAGGAAAACCAAGTGAGTGACCGCCAACCAGTGATGAATGCTTCGGTCCACATAGAAAATGTGTACGCAAAACCCTGGCAAAGAAGTAAGCTGAACTAAGGTGATAAAAAATTCATGAGGATGCAAAATTATTCATGCATTTGACAGATTCTGTGGCAACAATGCCACAGACTTATATTAATATCTACTATGTGCAAATGTAGCATTTCTTTCATGGGCCTTGCTGTCATTTCCTATATCAATGCTTCACTGCTTTGATTGTTTAGAATCTATTTGAATAACTCTTTGCAAGATATTGAACATCACATTGGGGAAATGGATCAGTCATTGTATAATGAATTCACTTTTGGATTATGTCTACACAACAAAACATAAAGTGAGAATTTGCTTTATTTGATTATTTAGGCACAAGGTCCATTGACTTTGTGGGCTGAATGATTATATTTAACTTTATTAAGAGTCTAAAGTAACCATATCCATTATTAAAGCATGTATTGCAGTTGTTCTATGTAGAATTAGCCTCAATAAAGAGAAAATGGAATTTAATAAATATTTAGCCAAATTCTATACACAAATTCTATACAATAGTTTACTACCCTATAATTGACTAACAGCAGGTAGCATAAGAATGTGTTTTTGTTCAAGGTTACTATGTAGAATAAAGAATTAAGTCTTCATTCTGTGAACAATAATTTGAAAATATATTAGTTTGCTAAACGTTTTTAAAGGTATTACTGAAACTGTGGAAAATATATAGGAAGCCAAGTTAGGAAATGCTACTTCTTGTTAATACATAAATTATAGCCAGTTTTTTCTCCTTTTTCCATAGCATTTGGGATTTAGGTAAACTGCCACCTTGAGAATGTTTTTTGGCATCCCTTATTTTTATTGAACCATGAACTTAAAAGTCTATCATAAATTATTATTATGCGTGAATAGTGGAAATGTATTCTATTAGAACAAAAACTATGTATTCAGAATCCATTTCAGTGCTGTTATTTTTTCTCTATGCATTTTTATCTAAAATAGGAATGATAGCACACTTAGTCTGTCATTGTTATGCCTGTGCCCATACTTTTGTCTGTGCAGATACAGATAACAGCATATGGCATAAGATGGATATGTTGAGAATGAAGAAGTCCTATCCTTGGGATTTGAATGAGTCCCAACCAAAATTAACATATAAACAAAATAGATTTAAAACATTGTGGGCATGTGTATACAAGTATACATATTTTGTAACACATTTATATGGATGTGATTTATGGATATAAAATGCATATAAGTACACACTTTATGTCAAACTGAAAGTACTCTACACATACACACCCACGTTTCCTTCCCTCTGCTCTTCTCCTCATTTTCATGGATTGCAGCATTGTTTAACCCGGAACCATAAAATATCTGATGCAAATGCTAATGTTTTGTTGAATTACGTTGACAGTATCAGGAAACAAGGAAATGTCACTCTGTGTTGCCTCAGTGGAAACCACTGGTGGGCCGACATGGTGGGAACTATTCTTCAAGTGGTCTGCTATTATCGTTGGCTTGTTGTCCAAAGCCCCTATTGTTGCAGCTTGATCAGAATATGAGTTTATATAAGGCCCACACTGAAAATTTTCCTAATCCAGAAATTTACCAGTAAGAATATTCAGGGACTAAACATTGCATCTATAAAAACAAACATGATAAATCATTTACTAAGCAAAAAATAAAAGAGAGAGAGAGAGGAATGGAAGAATGATGTCCACAAATAAATAAACAAAGAATAAGTGTTGTGTATTTTCAGCTCTAAAATATTTTATTGAGAGAAGGATTCTTTCCATCCTGGTATCTCTAGTTGAAAAGAAAATAATGCTTGAAAATACCAATGGTCATAAATAACCTTATGTGATTATCAGCTAAAATTCTCAGTAATTCTCTTTAAAAAATAATGTCTTTCAGATGAAGTCTAAGACAATATTTGACAGGATAGAATAGGCCAACAGGCAGTTGAGATCCCAACTGAGACATAATGCTACTATTAACCACAATAGTTAATAGTTGCACAACGTTCAGTATTAAATTTTATAGGGTCCTCATTATCAATACATTCCTCAAAGAAATTAAAATAAATAGAAATAATTATTGGACTTGGTCATCAAATGCCAAATTTCTTTTTACAGACATACTTGCATGCTACTTATATCAGACAATATTTGGATTTTAGAGATTATTAATCTTTATCCTATACTGTCTAATATTACATGCATTAGTATTTGATGTTGCTCTAATGAGCTCATAATCACAAGGCATGTATTCTGAATTTGAATAGGTATGATCTCTTTAATGTCAAAATGGATGACTTTTCATATTTTATACTACTCCTGAGAATATTTTATTGAAAAGTTATTTTGAAATACAGAGTAGAAAAGTTTTAGTTGATGTCATGTTCCATATATCCATACATATTTTCTGATGTTGGCATTTAAAAGTTGAGACAATGATTAATAATTTTTTAGATGTAAGTAAATCGATTAAATATACTTAAATGTGTTTATAGTCAGCAGCATGACTTGCAGCCATTGTCAGCCTTTGTTGATTAATTAGCATACTTAGGTCTAACTTTGAACTGAAAAGGATGCTCATGTTTGTTGAACATCTACTATGTGCTAAATACAGTGCTAAATGCTTTTTTATAGATTATCTTGATGAGCCCACATGTTTAAAACTAGTGGAATCCAAGACTTAAAAAGACTTCATACCTTGTTCAAGACAATGAAGGTTGTAAATCTGAGGAGATAAAAGTTTTCAAATGTTTCTTTAACATAACATGCTAATTATTCTAGAATACTCACAAGAATCAATTTTTATGCATTAAGAAATAAAGTACAATGACTTTCAAAATTAAAATAAAATCTATCTTTGTGAATTTTATATCTTCATTAGCAACATTCTTGTACTTTTTGCTGAATATTAAATAGCTTATAACACAAAGCTTATTTTATTATCTAATTATACCTATGAAATCTTTTTATTTTTCCAATTTTAGTAAGTTATATATAACATCTTAACCATTTTTAAGTGTACAATTCAGTAGTGTTAAGTATATGCACATTTTTGCACAATTAATCTCTAGAACTCTACTATGTAATTTTTATAAATTCAATACCTGAATAGAAATAAGTTTGGGAAATAAAACAGACAAAATAAACTCTTGGTTATTACCCCAAAAAAACCTCTTAAAATATTTTAGATCTCCAGATGAGGTAAATGACACAAAAGCTCTGTGTAATGGAAGGCGATTTAGTTTGTGACACTGACATTACATAGGAAATGTGACTTGCTAATTAGCTAACTGCCCTCAGGAATGGATGAGCCACATCTTAATTGTCTGAAAAGTTAATCAATGGAATAATTTCCTAACAGAAAGTTATTGGAAATTTAAATTTACTAGGTTGGTCCCCTAAAGTGACCTCAAAAAACAACAAAAGCAAGAAAAGAAATCAGACAAGTGCATCTTGTTTCTAAGTTTACTTTTTTTTGTATGGAAACTCAAACATCATCAGTTAATTATATGGGTTTTTTATTGGCTCTTTTATTTCTCACTTTATTTTCTAGGTTGCTTTATGATGTTGTGACACATTGATTTTTCCCTCCTACCTCTTATACCAACAAAGTCTATGGGGAATAAAATATCTTTATTGTAGTATAACTGCACAGCAGCCATCTCATTTATTTCAGAATGGAGTAAACTGAAGAGTAGCTTTTTATTTTAGACACAGAGAGACACATTTGCAGAGACCCTGGAGTTTGAAAGGTCGAAGAATGTGTACATTTACAAAATAATCCTGATTAAATGAACTATGTCACCCTAAAACTTCCTAAAATTAAAAGAAAAGTATATTATACTTTTTATTTTTAATTACTCATCTTTAATATGTGACTATGAGTTATGTTTAGTCAGCAAACATAAATGTGTATCTGCTGATGAAGCAGTTCCTGTAGGACCACAGGAATTTTAATGTGGTAAGGAACTGGTGAAGATTTACATGGTCATTATGGGGTATGATCTTATTATGGAAAATGATACATGACTCTTTACTAAAGAAGAAAGACTCATGATTAAATCAGCTGGTATGGCTGATGTCAGAAACCACTAATGCAGAGTTTGAGTAGTTTATAAATATCAGAGGAAGCTGTTAATGCAATTACCACATTAGTATGCAGCTGGAATCTAGCTGGGGCCTTCAAAATAAACTCTAAATGGGTCATTTATTTGACCTGACATAATGATAATAGTGGCTAAATTCCCCCATCTGAAAAAAGGTTTTCAGTAAAGTTGTCTTTTGTGTATTCCATACAAGAGCACAGATTTGAAAGTAAACGATGATGGGATAAGCTAAAAAAATGTCCCAGTGCTTCCTATTTTTTT
>PVKM010029814.1:0-17570 GCA_004027735.1 Carollia perspicillata | reverse complement strand
GTAGACTGTTCTAGTGATACAAGAAAACTGAAAGCAATGTATCAAGTTACCTGATAATAACATTTTAACATCTCTCTTTAATGCCTACTATATAAAAAAATCTAAAATGTAATATTCTAACAACCCAAGAAGAATGTATTAACTATTACACCGTATACCACTTTACCCCATCTTGTTTCATTTTATTTTTTTGCCTAAAGAAAACAGATGTTTGGGACACCAGCTTTCTCATTTTTAAACAATTTATTTGTGATGTTGGAGCTCTTGTGAAAGAACTTTTACTCAGTGAAATAATGTAGTAGTGATGATAGGTCCTGAAATGGTTGGTGTTTCAATAAATTCATGAAACAAACACGGATGTAGTAAAAAGCAAAAAAGGTCTTTAATAGGTTTTAATTTTCCAAATTTATTCCAACATAAATAAATATATTATAATTTTATTTTAAAACCTAAATTTATAAAGATAAAATGATTTGTTTTGGTGCATTTATTTATTGTATATTTAATGACATTTTATTTTTTCAGCTTTATTGAAGTGTAATTCACAAATAAAATATATTTAAGGTGTAAAATGCGGTGATTTGACATATGTACACATTGTGAAATGATTACTACAATCAGGTTAATTAACACATCCATCGCCTCACACAGTTATCACTTTTTTGTGTGTGGTGAGAACACAGGTTTAGTCTCTTAGCAGATTTGGAATGTGCAGCGCAGTATTATTAACTATACACAGCACGATGTATATTCAGTACGTGGAGCTTATCTCACACCTGAAAGCTTGTACGGTTTGACCAGCACCTTCCTCTCTTCCACATCCTCCCAGTCCTGGAATTCAGCATTCTCATCTTTTTATGAGTTTATTTTTTTTAGGTTACCCATAAAAGTAGGATCATATCGCATGTCTTTTGCTATTTTTGCTTAGCATAATGTCCTTTAGTTTCATCTGTGTAATTGAAAATGGTAGGATTTTCTTCTTTTTCATGACTAAATACCATATACATGCACACATATGACACATGTGCATACATGCATGTATAATAATTATACACAAGTATAATACATCATCTTTGTTCATTCATCTGTCTGATTTTATTGAATGTTCTCTCTATGTTTTCCTGTAGCTTACTTGACTTCCTTAAAACAAGCTTTTCATTATCAGGCAAATCACATATTTGCTTTCACTGGGGCCTGTTACTTCAGTGGTGCCAAGTTTTTTTTCTTATATTAATTTTTTATGTTCCTTAACATCCTTCATTGCTATTTTCATGTTTGGATAACTAGTCGCCTCCTCCATCTTTACTCACTGTCTGTGGCAGAGAAATACATTCCGTTGGCCCTGCTGGAGATCCTGAGGCTTTTCCAGACTTTTCTGTGGATATGCCTGGTCTACACTTGTTGTTCCTTCCTAGGGGTCATTCTTAAGACTGTACGCCCTCCCAGTCATGCAAAGTCAGGTCCCATGTTGACCGTCTCCCTTTTGTTTTCTCCAAGGGAGGAGGGCTGGGTGTGTGTGCTTTCTCCCAATCTGGCGGAGTGGGTGGATTTCTCTTTCTGTTTGTTTATCTGCTGTCTGCAAAGGTTCCCCGTTTGCCGGCCTTATGTGCATACATAGGGAGCCAGCCGTGGGGTGACAATGTGAGAGTGATGTGTGCCAAGTGTTGGGGGTGCCATTCGAGGAGTTTTGCAGGTGAGGAACACCTGTGGCTTGTAAGCAGGCTTCCCGATGGCATCCAAGAAATGATTAGTCAGGTCCTTGTCCCTCTGATGCCCTCAGAGTCCTGGGTGTTCTCCCAGCCCCTCCTGTGTCCAGCCCCCTTGGGTCCACCCCCCCTGGGTCCACCCCTGTTATACATCTCAGTGTTCTGGATGGGACCAGGAAGATGTGGGCCTCTAACAGCTTCTCCTCACAAAGGTGGAGACGCCAGGGACCGCTCATAGGCTTCTACTTTCTTTCATGGGAGAAATCGCAGGCTCAGCAGGGCTCTCTGGGCACTGAACTTGCCACCTTGGGGGAGGGACGATGTGGGTTAAGTGAAACTGCCCCTCTTACCCTCTTCGATGCATCCGATCTCAGGTTTTTTATTCTCCAGCGGTATGCTGGACCGTCTCTGCTGGCCTCCCAGACTTCCACAAAGGCACTGTCATCCATGAGCGATTGTCCAAATCGGTATTTCTGTGGGGAAAGTAGTATAAACCTCCTACTCCGTGATTTTGCTAATGTTACTCCTCAGTGATGTTGCACTTTGATTATATTTTCCAATTTTTCTCTGAGTTGTACATTTTGTAATTATAAGTAAAGCTTCTAAAACTTTAAGTATCATGAGAGCCAATGCTAAGAACTAATATTTTTTCAGGCAGCTTAGGTAATCAGAGAACAGAGAGAGAAACAGTGACGGTGTTTACGAAAGAGAAGCCCATGATGTTAGGAAACAGACACAAACCAATGGTGATGCTTCTTTTGTTACAGAAAATTGAAACGACCAGACACTGGAGGGGTTCAAGAGCACGATCCTTTATTCACACGTGGTCCCAGAGGAGCCTAACTCCAAATTCCGGGCTCTGAACAAAGGGGTTACAAAGCTTATATACTCTATCCCTCCTGGGCTATGTGGCAGAAGCGAGATACAGAAGCGGAATGCAGAGGAATGCAGAGGTTAGTTCAGATTTCCTTATTTGGTTAGTTAGCACCCTATGTTTTGATGCTTGCAGGACGGTTATCTTTTGGCACAAGAGGGCTGGCCTTGCCATCTGAACTGGGGGAGTGGGACTCTGTGCTAAGGCCTACTGGGTTTAAGTCACTTCCCTATATCACTTTGACATGTCATAATGGAAGAGAAGTCTGTAGAGAGAAGTAGAGAAAACTTAAAATGAATTGAGAAAATATATTTATCTGTCTCCTTCAACGATCTAAAAATAAATCGATCATTCTAAAGTCACTCATTTAAAACATTAAAATACATTTTCTTGTTCTGTTATTGTGTGTTTAAAAATAGGACGGAATTCAAAGTAATTTTACTCACCTGAATCTCCTTGGGTTGATCCTATGGAGTTCAATCCAGCGTAGAATTCATCCAAGGTAAAAGTAAGGAAACTAGAGAGTTTCCATTGCTATTTCCACATCAATGCTATTTTTCATTATAATAGCACACCAGTTAATTTTGAAATCTATTTACTTTTAATCATTGTACAGATAGCATTTCCTTAGCATTTTATATGAAGTAAATACTAATTATGTGGTAAATAAATAATGCTATAAATGAAAAAAGAATGTTATCCTCATTTTCCAGGTGAAAACACTGAGATTTGGAGGTGAACGCACTTACCCCTTAGTTCAGTTGGGAAGTGGCTGGCAGGGCTTTGACGGCAATGGCTTCCTTTTTGGAGTTGAAACTGTAATGGGGTAGGGTCAAAGCAGAAGTCCCTGGAAAATGGGAGAAAACCTGGAAAGAGAGGGGAGAACCCATAAAGCAAAAAGGCCAGGGTTGGGGGTGGGGGTGGGAAGGGTGTGGAGGCAGCAGATTAAAAATAGTAGTTTTCTCCTAAGCAGGCACAGGAATCCAGGCACACTGAATAACAAAGACAGGTGAACTCAGCCCCTGCCTTCCTGAAGGGAGGGGCTGCTGAAGGAGGCTGCTGCCCCAGGCAAAGGGTAAACAAAGACAACTTGACTGTGAGAACTTTAGCACCTGCATAAGCCGAGCACCTGGGACCAGCCCTGGTATCAGATACCCGCACGCCTGTGCAGGGCTGGGAAACTTGTGCTCTGACCACAGATGGCAGCCCAAAGAGGGTCCAAGACACTGGGGAGCTGACAAAAATGGCGGACACTGATGCTCCAGAGGAAAGGCTGGACACTCCCACTTGCTTCCTATGCAGGTGGGATTTCCAGAGGGCCTTTTTAAAATAAAGGTGCGGAAAGGCTCTCTCCCTCTGTCTCTCTCTCTCTCTCACTCACTGTCTCTGTCTCTTTCTCTCTTGCTCACACTCTGGGTATGAGGCCTTGGTATGGTGCTTGGTATGGAGGAGGCACTCTCTTGGTTTGGGGGCCCTCCAGGGGCTTAGACACTGCTTGGATGGGAGCCCACTCCTGGAGGCAGGGTCTCAGGCTGTGTGCCTTCCTAGGCTCCAGCTTCTGAGACACTATGAATGGCACACAATTCCTGGAGCACTATATGGAGACTGGGAGCAGCGCACCCCAGAGCCTGAAGGAGAGAGCTGCTGAGAGAGGATGGCCACTCTGAAACCCACACGTGCACATTACAGAGAGGATGGAGACGTGTTTGTGTGACCAGCGTGAGGACAGATAAGGACATGGGGACCTTCTCGGCATGGTTTTGGTCTGTAGTCTTTGGGGAGCAAGAGAAGTTCTGGGTCTCGTGGGAGAGAAGGGCTCAGAGCAGGAGTGCTCTCAGTCCCCCCAGGGTTGGAGCCCTGTTAACACAAACCTGTTTCCTTCAACATAAATCATTTGGTCATGTAGATGGGCAGTAAGTGCCTGAATCCCACTTGTCCATACAAAATGTCCATGTTTGCAAGGCAGCTAAATTAGGTACATACTTTGTTTTTATACTGAAAGTTTAAGATAAATTTTTACCCTTTGGAATTAAGTTATAAAAATTAGCAGATTCTTGTGGGTTTGAAATCATATTAATAATACGTAGAACGTGGGGCTAATGTCCATATTGCATGGTGGATACAAGCAGCTATTGATGTTTTTAGTCATCATTATTGCACTTACGTAAAATATATTTGTTTATATTGTACTAAATGGAGGTCACAATGTAATAAACTTTGGATCAGGGTAGGGATATGGATTGTTGCCGTTGATGCTAATTTGTTCTTTCATGTTATCAATAAAATAAATATAGCAATAAAGTAATAAGCATGATGACTTTCACATCAAATGTAAAAATAACTTTAAAAAGTTATTACATATTTGGCCTGTAGAAAAATGGAGAAAAAGGGATAAAAAAATAAGACAGAAGCAGACACAGAGAATTTCACTTTCATTTTCTCTAAAAGGAAAGAAAATCAGTGTTTTAAAATATCACTTTTTTTTCCCAAGGCACTTTTGTGTACATATGTTAGTATGGTAAAGGCTGCTCCCTTTTATCATGGCATGTGGCAGGCTGCAAGAGGATTTATTCTGTTTTTATGTTGTCTGGTCGTATGCTACCAAACTCAAGGCAGATGTCCTTTGAACTGTTGTGTTGCCGTGTTACTGCTGTCTGCTTTAAGTTTCCACAGCCCACTGTTTGATGGTCAAAACAATAACTGAGTCGCAGCTCTGGCTTTCTTATTGCTCACACAAACCTCTGAATAGGAAGCTTCATCTTTCTCTAGGGGAGTTCTTCGAACACTACCCCCAACCATTGCAGCCTGTAGACGACTGAGAGAATTTATACGGAATGCTAGCATACTGGGAAATATAACTAGATCTCAGAGGCAATATCCACAGACCTGTAAAGGAAACACATGAGGTTGAAATAAAAAGTACTTCCATTCACCAATAGCACTGGGCATTAATTATAAGCCCCATCGTCCATAATGCTTAATGATATAATCTAGAGTGGTTAATGTTAGTGCTGATAGACAATGAAGTCCTTGTCAATAATTGCAGTGGGTAAATACAGAATAAAACATCTTGTTTATTCTCATACTTCTTTGGGATCATTACAATAATTCCTTAGAGGCAAAAGATATCATATTTACTCATTCTTTCCCAATGATATTGAAACTAAACCTTGACTTCTCTCTATATTTAGTTAGTACATAGAAGAATAATTGAAAATGATGCTCTTTATTTTTATAGAAAAAGGTGGATACAGAATTATTGATTTTCCCATGAATGTGAAATTGTTTACTAAGATTGAGATGTACAAGGTCTGTCTGGAAAAAGTCCACCCATTGTTAATATAGTGACAACAGTTTGCATGGCATCACTATAGCCTGGCAACCAAGGAGCGTGAACTGGAATGTGCATGCGTGAACAATGACAACTTCACTGTACTAGTCAGTGAGGGTGGTAGATGCTGTTGAATGAGCATGTGTACAGTGTGGTTATCACATTCAAAATGACTGAGCAAGTAGAACACCAGATTTGCCTCACATTTTGTGTTAAGCTTGACCATTCCTCTGCAAAAACTATTCAGATGATTCAGAAGGCTGTAGCTATGGATAACTGATGATTGGCAGCTTCATCATGGCGACATGCCTGCTCGTGCATCATGTCTCGTGCAGAGATTTTGGTGAAACATCAAATCACCCAGGTGACTCAGCCCTCTACAGCCCAGATTTGAAGCCATGCAATTTCTGCCTTTTCCCAAAACTAAAATCACCTTTGCAAAGGAAGAGATTTCAGACTGTTGATGTGATTCAGGAAAATATGATGGGGCAGCTGATGGCAAGTGGGAAAATTGTGTGAGTTCCCAAGGTGACTACTTTGAAGGGGGCTGAGTCATCATTGTCCTGTGTACAATGTTTCATGTATCTCGTATCTTCTTCAGTAAATGTCACTATTTTTCATAGTGCATAGCTGGATACCTTCTGGACATACTTCATACATGGCAGGATACCCACCTTTGCTTTGCATATGAGTCATTACTCTCTCCAGGAAAACTTGGATTCAGTAGTTTAATTTCCTATTGGCTAAGTTTGGCACTCGTTAGCTGGGTCATCTGATTTTCTAATGTCCATACAGTGCTATGCATTGGATGCTCCATGCGCAGCATAGCCACATGCTTCTAAGTTTTTGTCTCTTTGTTTTGTATGTCTACGCAGATGTAAACCTCACTTTTTTTCACAATGAGTGTGGAATATATTTACCACAAAGTCACACTTATCTGACTCCTTTTTTTCTCTGAGGGCAGATAATTCAGGCCGTGGCGAGGTCCACGCACAGCTCCACTGCTGCATGGGAAGCTATTAACATGGACAGGTCCTGCTGTGGTTTTTAATAGCAATTTTCACAGCAAGTCAACACATTTTGGACAAATTTTCCCACAGAAATTCCAGAAGTTTTACTAATTCAGGGAGATTTGCTTTCAGACCTTGATGTGACATGAGATTAAACAATCGCCCCAAATTAATTTTTTAAATATTTTTTTAATCTAAAACAATGAGAGCATGAGAAAGAAAAAGGAAAAAAGAAAGAGAGAAAGAGAAAGAAAAAGAACATGGAGTGGAGGAAGATTAAGGAGGCTGCAGGACTATAAAATGGTAAATGATAAAGTTTACTGTTATACTGGTTGGCATGAGCTAAAGAGCATATCAATTCAGTTGAGTTCAGTGAGTGTGTTTTGACAGATTTAATATTTCAGGTCAATACATTGGACCATGAGCCCTAAGTATCCATCTCAAAGTTGAAAGGCAGCCAAAAGTTATATCAACTTTGGTGGCTGATATTTCATTCTTATTTGAACAGAACAATTACAAGGCTATGAAGATAAATTACTAAGAATTCTTTTATTAAACTCTTTCCTGGCTATGTGGTATAGATTTTTGATTTTTGTGATAAAGTTTCGTTCCTCAAGAACCCTACAAAAGGATACCAGAGTGAGCATGATAGAAGGTGAAGGTAATCTAATGCAACAAATCTCACCTAGTAGTAACTGGCACGGCTTAGGGTCTTTTTGGTATAGTAGTTGACATGGAATTCAATAAATCACAGGTACCAAATTCTGTCACATTCTAAATAAGATGGGATGCAATGGAATACAACGGGATCTGGCATTTATCAAGCACCTATTTGAATCAACATCTTCCTAGGAAGTTTCCATACACTTTGTTACTTAACTTAGATAGGATTGTGATTAAATTTAAATTAATTGATTCAATGTCTCCAAGTGCTGAGCAAATATATGATGCGTAAAAAACCCCAAATATTTATCTATGACTTTCTATTGGTCTCAAGGAGTATTATTATATCTTAGTGTAGAGAAGAAACTGTAACTCAGACTGTAAGTAACTTCCCCTAGATTGTAATGCCAGTGCAGCTGTTTAGGTAAACACACATTCCTCTGGCTATTTAGAATTTTAAATAACAATACTGGACAATTCTCTCTAATTAGACAGACATGTATGTAGTGTTATTATGGAACAGTGGCAAGAAACATTATCTATGAATGTGAAAAACTGTGCTTTGTAATTTATTTTCTTTTTGAAAATAATATATTGGAATTTTTTGAATGATTCTATGGTCCTGAGATTTATAACGAAGATATATTTACATTAATGTGCCATCTATCAAGCTGTTCCTGGCAATACTTATCAGGCCGTGTGCAGGCATGGCCAGCATATGAGTTGTTTTCCATTGTGCAGCACAGTGACAGCGTCATCTAGAAAAAAAATTCAGAGTCTGAAAATTTGGTTAGAAGAGAAAGAGTGCATTACAGTACATGACAGATTGGCACTTTGGTTCAAGCAAGAGATTGATTGGCCTATAGATTTTGCTCAAATCGGTAATGTACAGTGCTGCAGGCATGGAGAGGCATTAGGTTATCAAGATGGATAGGCAGGGAGCACTTATTTTCTTTGGTCCTACTCTCTTCAAGATCAGGTCTAGTGGAGAGGCAAAAAGAACAATGGGCACTGAGCAGCTCCGGGGAGCTGAATTTGACAGATTTTAGCGGGCAGAATATACAGCCATACTCTTTCAACTCCTTCTTTGCACCTAAAAAATGAAATTGTGCCAGTTAAACATATGTATATAATTATGCGTATATAAATGCATGTATTTATGCCATAAACTATTTATCGAGATTTCTAAACTTGCTCATCTCTCTATCACTATTCAATTACTATTTTGTTAATTTTTCCTTCCATTAGAACCAGTTAATAAACATTGTCTGACACTATTGGGGAAACTCAACTCTTACTTGGGCACATTTTCAGTGATCAGAAATTCCCACTCAGATTTAGGGTTATTTTGAGAATATCTCAGTAAATATATAATATTAATAAATTTACAGCCATAGTAAATAAGTGGTTGAATTAAATAGATACATTTAAATTACTTATGTAAACATGATTGAATATTAATCACTCTTTCCTAGAGATTAGATGTACATCATATTTCCTCTACAGACACCTTGGTGTTTCTATCAATCATGCATTGTCACAATAGTATAGAACATCAGAGCACTCTGAACTGAGTGGCTTAAAACAACTGATAAGAATTGTTGCTTGTGAGCCTATGAGGGGGGGATATCAAGAAACCTAGAATTATCTTCTGGAGGGTGGGTCCCTTGTAGAACAGGCTTCCCCCACTGGGTGAGTGTTCTAGGAACCCAGCTGTATCAGTGTACCAGCTGGTGCTGTTGTGAGAAGCTGCATTCCGTTTCAATGAACTTGTTTTAAAGACATTTGCCCATTTCATGATTGGTGATTTACAAGGGCACCTGCCCATACCATGCTGAGTATTCAACATTTTTTGACCAAAAAAGGCATGACCCTCCGTGCCCTACCCTCGCTACTCACCCTGATCTCAACTTGAGTGACTCATTCTTTGTTTTCCCTGGATGAAAAGAGTCCTTGAAGGGAAACATTTTGCCAATGTGGAAGAGGTGAGACAAAAAATGGCAGAACCACTAAAGGCATCAAAACTGATGAGTTCAAAAATGTTCTGAGCTGTGGAAAAAAAATCTCGGTAGGTGTATTGCATGAAGAGAGTACTTTGAAGGTAACAGAAGTTTAAACATGTAAGAACAAATACACAATTGTGTATAAATACATTCCATTTTTGATGAGATAATCTGGATGCTTTTTCTAGTCTCATTCACATAATAGCAATTAACCGAGGGTTAGGTAGGTGACTCTGTTATACATGTCTGGACTTTCTTACCCGGCTTGGGATGAGTTGGGTGTCAGTTGGTCATGTATTTCCTCGGCTTTGTTAGTCATCTTCTCTCATCATTCAGCTGAGGAGCCCGGGCATTTTGACACGGTGAGAGACAGTGGAGGCATAATAGACTCCTGGAGGCCTATCCCAGGAACTGTCACTTCTGCCACTTTCTGTTGGCTAAAACAGTTCACAAAACTTACCCAGATTTAAGGAGACGGAATAGACTCTCGATGGGAGAAGCAGCGGTCAGATTGCAAAAGCACAAATTCAGAGAGAAGTGGGAAATAGGGGCAAACTTATGATCAATCTGCTACACTGACTCCCTCTTTTTTATTTGGCCACGCTTATCTTCACTTAAAAATGGCAATAGTGGGCATCTTAGTCTTACTTTAATTATCTATAAAAAAGAGCCTACCATTTCACAAGTTGGGAGAATTTTTGAGGCAGCTTTAAAAAAATATCCTTTATCACATTAAGGAAGCTTCTTTCTCTTTCTAATTTACCAAGGGTTTTTATTATGAACCACTGTCCAGTTCAACAAACAAATGATTTTTCCACTTCTCTTTGACTAATGATGCAATTTTTTTGTTCTTCATGTTGAATTTTACTGTTAAATTTTTTGGATGTTAAATCACTTTCACCTTCTGCATTAATTTTCTATTGCTGCCACAAATTGAGCAGCATAAACATGACAAACTTATTATATTCCAATTCTCTATGTCAGAAGTCCATTACAGGTCTCAGTGAGCTAACACGGAGGTGTTGGTAGGGCCTTGTGTTCTGAATGCATTAGGTGAGTATCTGTGTCCTTGCTTAGTGGGATTGCTGGCAAAATGCATTTCCTTGTGGTTGTAGAACAGAGATATTGTGTTCTCACAAACTGTCCAGTGAGGCTCTGCCCCTCATCCAGAGCCCACACACACTCCTTGGCTCCTGGCACCTTTCCTCCGTCTCTAAAGCTATCAATGGTAAGCGTGGTTCCTCTAAAATTAGCATCTCTTTGACCCAGCCAGGGTCTCTGCATTAAAGGATGTATGTGATCAAACTGGGTGACACCCAAATAATCCAGGAAAATCTCTCCATCTCTAACTCCATTGCCACAAGCATGTCTGCAAAGTCCTTTTTGCCGCAAAGGGAACCTATTCGCAGCTTCTGTCGTCATGACTCCTACGATTGACTCTGATCCTCCCGTCCCTCATATAAGGACATTTGGATGACATTAGTCCAACCTGGATAATTCAGAATAATCCCCACAGTCTCCAAAATTTGGCAGTTCATCACATCTGCAAAGTCTCCTTTAACATATAAAGTAACATATTCATAGGTTCTAGGGAATAAGGGTGTGAGCATCTGTGTGGTGTCCTTTGTCTGCCTACGACATCTTCCTAACACAAACGCCTTTGTTCAGAATGCATTTGTAGTTTTACTGCAATATTTTGCTGGAATTTTGCATCTGTGTTTATGAGAGAAATTTATATAAATGTGCTTTCTTATAATTTCTTTGTTAGGTTTCATATGAAGGTTAAACTCATTTCATAAAGTAAATTGACAAAAGTCTTTCTTATGTTCTAAAATAATTTTTATAATGTGGGTCTAATTTCTTCTTTAAATGTTTGGTAGAATTCAAACATTTCATAAGAATTCATATGGTAGTTTTAAAATACAAAATCTAATTGAACTGAAAAAATACCATTATCCAAGTTTTTGTTTCTTGTCAGTTTTAATGAATTGTGCTTTTCTGGGGGCTCAATCTAAATATTCAAATAAATTGATATTTCATTATTCAAAAAGTTTTCTTAAGTTTTGTAGGAGTTTTGGTAATCTAACATTCTTAATATTGGTTATGTCTACTTTCCACTTATTTATTTAATTTTGCAAAATAATTTACTGATAATGTTTTAAAACATTTTTGTTCTGCCTAAACTTTTATTTCTGTTCATTTTCTGTTTATTTAAATTTATATTACCTAAATTGCGATTATTTTATCTTCCTAGAGGATTGCCACTGTTGTATCATTAGGCATGTTCTTCTTTAATTCTAATAACATTTATTACTTGAGTCTGGTAAATTGTATAATTATTATTATAGGTATATCATCTCTCAGTCTGAATTTTGCTCAGTGTATTATGTCAATTGTTTTATTTTTAACATTTTTCTATCTTTATGATAAAACTGTATCTTTTTCAATTGGCATATGATACTATAAATTAATTTTCCATTAATATTGAGTATAATCATTAAGATATTCCTATTTAAGTATAAAATCATATTCTTGTTATTTAGTTTTCCCTTTTATTTAATGTTGTTTACTTTCCTTTTTGACATTTTGATTATAGGTTTACAATTTAATTCTCTTCCTATTAGTTTGAAGCTTCTACATTCTTTCAGTGTTATTTTAGTTTTCTTTAGATATGATAAATTCTGAGCTCTGCTATTAATTAATGTGAATTATAATCTAGTAATTTTATTTCTTCTTTTTGATTTTGTCTTGAATTAATGTTGCATAGTAAATTATTTCTTGAATTTGTAATCCCATAATGTATCATATTGTGGGTACTATTTCTTTATATTTGTTTATTTCTTTTCTTTTCTTTTTAATTGTTGTTCAAGTACAGTTGTCTCCATTTCCCCCCCACTCCCTCCCTGCCCTTATCCCCACCTCCCACCCTCTATCCTACCCCCCTGTGCTTTCGTCCATGTGTCCTTTATGCATGTTCCTTGAAGACCCTTCCTTTTTGCCCCCTGTTATCCCTCTCCCCCTTTGCCTTTGATGACTGTTGGTTTGTTCTTTATTTATTTCCATGTCTCTGGTTATAGTTTGCTTGCTTATTGGGTTTATTGATTAGGTTCCACTTTTAGGTGAGGTCATATGGTATTTAAATTTCACTGTCTCATTTGACCTGCACATCTCTTTCTTTTAAAACACGTACCTATGTCTCTGTGCTTTTCACTGCCCTTCTACTGATGGTGACATATGCTGTTCTTTTCTTTGCTTGTGAAATATCTTCATTCTATTTTCATTTACTGAGAGTATTTCCTCTGAATACAGCATCTAGATTGGCCAGTATTTTTTCAGTTACTTTGAAGATGTCACTCCTTTGTCTACATTTCATTCACTTTTTGATTTTTCTTTTGGGATTAATTTCCAGTAACATTATTTATGTATGACAATAATAACCATCCTCCCACCAGCAGCATCACCATTTTGGATTTTATTTTTGTCTGGTTTTCAGCAGTTTTTCTATGATGTACGGAGATGAGAACTTTATGTCTTTTAAAAATTAAAAAAAAGTGTCATTGGAGATTTTAGTATATCTGAATGTGATCTTGGTGGCTTTTAACATATAGCTTCTGCCTCATTATTTTTTACCTAACTCTGAGAATAAAAAGAGGTACATATTTATTTTATTGTTCTTTGTCAACATTTTTCATCTTTTTTAAAAAAGTTGTGGTTGATAACTATAAGATCTGCTTCTTCTAGGTGAGTTTGTATATTTTTTATTATTTTATGTAATAAGTTGATTGTCATCTTCCTGAACACCCGAGTGGTTTTCATTTAAAGACTGACATTAATTAAGAAAACTGTGAGACTAATATAATGTTCTGGATAATGTAATCAGATTACTCTTTCCTCAAGAAAAAAAGAAGCTTAAGTTAAATTACTATGACTTGATATGGAAAGGTATTAACATTTCTTATATTAGGCTTTGCTTGAACTTACTTAATGCGGGTCAATGGATGGGTCCATAACTTCGGTGAACCAATTGGAGTTATGCACATTATTTTGTGTGTATATGCTTTTGAGCATATAGCCCTTATGGAAAAGTTTATAACTTCTACTGGGTGCTATAAACATCCATCAATGGAAACCGTTTTCAAATGATATGTAGATTGATTACCCAGGTTTAAGTGAGGAGGTTTCAAATAGAAACTTGACTATGTAATGGGGATAATAAAAATTGGTTGCTTTCTGTAGCTCCCTTTCTGGACAAATTGACCTTACTTACTATGTATATTCACAAACATAAATGCTGATTCATGTATATTCTGCTCTAAGAATAGAAGAAATGGCTAATGCTCAGGTAACAAAAAGTAACATGATCTGAGAGAAATGATCACACAGGGAAAGGGGAAACTGAGGAAAGCATTTCTAACATCACTTGTTTTAGTCTAATAAACCTTTTCAGGTGAACATAATATCATTTAACTACATGTTTTCATCTTTTCTCTACTATTTCCTACTTTAAGCACTAGAAAATATTCTGGTTTAATTAAACAAGTTTTTATATTCATATTTTATCACTTTAATACAGGAAACATTCAATTTAGTGAACATACTAGATCTAGTTTCATGCAAACACATCCAAACCCATAAATTTCACTTTTAATCTCAATTTCCTTTGCCTGATGCTAATAACAATAGCTAAAAAATGAAGTTGCTGACCCGAAACTAGTGAAAGCAAAAAGATGTCCTTCATAGTTATCTGATTTTTTTATGATAGATGAGGCATATGAAGAAACAGGATACAAATTATTGCTAAAGTAAAAATATTACAATATGAATTACTTATTATTATAAGTAAAGGAGACAAAATTTAAATTAGAGTGAGGTTCAAATGTTCCTTTCACAAAATTATAAAAAATATTTACTTAATATTGTTGTATGGCACATGTCTTATATTATATCATCTTGTTGGTAGCCCAGAGGTTTTTGTAACATTGTATTTGTAGACAAGGAAAATATTTTATGTCTATTTTAAGAACACTTTGTTCCTTCAACGGTTACTCATATTCCAAACTGAAGCAGATGTCTGACCTAATCTTTTGATTCAAAATGATAAATACAAGGTCCGTCTGGAAGAAGTGCAGCAATTGTTTATATAATGAGAACTATTTGGCTGACGTCCATTTAACCTGGCAGCCAAGGAGAGTGGACTGGAATGTGCATGCACGAACAATGAGGACTTCACTGTACTAGTCAGTGGGGGTGGTAGATGCTGTTGAGTGAGGATATGTACTGTGTGGCCACCACATTTAATTTGACTGAGTGAGCAGAGCAATGAATTTGCATCAAATTTTGCATTAGGCTGGAACATTCTTGTGGATGATTCAGAAGGCCCAGCTATAGACAACTGGTGATTGGCAGCTGCATCATGACTATGTGCTTGCTCGTGCACCACATCTTGTGGGGGGTTTTTTGGCAAAACATCAAATCACTCATGAGAGTCAGTCCCCTACAGTCCAGATTTGGTGCCTGGCAACTTCTGGGGTTTCCCAAAACTAAAATCAGATTTGAAAAGGAAGCGATTTCAGACTGTTCATGTGATTCAGGAGATCATGACAGAGCAGCTGATGGCGATTGGGAGAACTGTGTGAGGTGCTGACTTTGAGAGTCACTGAAGCCTCATTGTCCTGTGTGCAATTTTCTTGCATCTTGTATCTTCTTCAATAAATGTCTCTATTTTTCATAGTACATGGCTGGATACCTTCTGGACAGACAAAAACAAGATTTTCGATGGGCTTATTCCACTTTGTATAATAGTCTCCATTTCTGTCCATGCTTATAAGAGGACTCTAAAGAACAAAATAAACTAATGAGCAAAACAGAACCAGAGATATGGAAACAGAGAACAGCTTACTTATTCACAATTTACATATTTTATTGACCTTTAGTAGTAATGAATAAAGATCTTGATCCTGGCAAAATCAGGCAGTTTATCTGGCCACCAAAACTTTTGTTTCAATTTGTTGTTATTATCACTCCTTATAATTCTTAATTTGAATATTGAATTCATAACTGCAAATGAATATGCATATATTTAATTTCAAGCTCTATTATTTTTAATGAAAGCAATGATTGAAAAAATAATTTTTGTTCTTTAAACTTGAAGTTTTTTCCCAAGTAGTGACAAGCAGAAAACAAAACATATATAAACATTCTGAAATTATAAACAAATATGCAATCTTTTACCTTTCAATACTCAGGCTCAAAGAGTTTCTTCTTTTTCTCTACAACAACATCATAAAACAAAGACCTTCACTGACAGTACAGTAATTTTATGTCTTTTTTTCTCTGTGTAGTGGGGAGGTGGTACTTCGGTGGGAGAAACAATTTCTTCACTGCCCCAGACATAAGCACTTCCTAGCTTTGTTCCGTGTGTTTTATTGAGATCTCCTTAGAAAGATACTGCACTGTGTGTGCTGTTAAATTCCTTGTGGCTGACTAGGTAACAAATAGAAGAGACAGAAGCAGAGGGCCATAGGGGTTTGCAGTTGTCAGCCTGGTGATAAGCGAGCGCGCTTTATCATCAGAAACTAAAGAGTACTTAAATGATGCTGGCTGCGGTTGTGGTCCTAATTTACTGGCCTCCAGCGACTCTGCGTGCATGTGCACTTACGTTCCCTAATCTCAGCTTCTGTTTTGCTGGAGTCTGCATTATACAACTTCAGTGATCCTCCTGCTCATAGCCTTTTATTTCTGTAACATCAAAAGAATCAGAAAGAACACATAGCTTAAAACATGAGAAAGATAAATACTGAAGAAAAGAGGAAGTTTGTAACATGCTGTGAAAATGCAAATTAAATACTACTGAAAAGGCTGTGGACAGACAACAATCAAAATGGGAAATGGGACTTGAATAGGCCTAAAGCGGAACTATACATGGAAGTGATGCTCTCAAATAATAATTCACTTCGTGTTGCAGTGGGAATGAGTTAAAAGGGGTCATCTGAAAATCTCTTATTTATTTGTGAAGGACATTCTCTAAAAAGCAATTGATTTTGAAATCCATATACACACGGTCAGGAATAGTTTTAAAGATTTAATTTTTTTTTTAAAGCAAGGCTTTTGACTGGTTTCTTTCACCTAACGTAACAGTCTCCAATTCCATCCATGCTTATAAGAGGAATGAACAAAGTAATCAGAAAGACTAAAATAAACTAATGAGTACAACAGAACCAGAGACATGGAAGCAGGGAACAGACTGACAGCTGCCAGGGGAGAGCAGGGCAGGGGCAGTGATGGAAAGAGGGGCAGGGACTGGACAAAGACCACGTGTGAATGCCCCACAGACATGGACAGCAGCGTGGGGACGGACTGTGGTAGTGAGAGGTGGGCTAGATGGAGAAGGGCAAAGGGGGGAAATTGAGACAACTGTAATAGAATAAACAAGAATAAAAGTAAAAAGAAGAAAGTTTAAAAAGAAAAATATTTCTAGAAGAGTCTTTTTCTAAACCCATCCCACCAGGACAATAACAACTTCAAAGAGCTAATTTTTAACAGCGAGTCAAGGACTTTTGCCCATGTTCTGAAGCTGCAGGTGAAGGTAAGAATTTCTGAAAAACAGCAATAAAGAAAACATGAGAGTAAAACATTTTGTCAATGGACAGAGTCTTCCTATGATAGCTTTATCCCAGAATATTTGTTTCTATCCAAATCTCAATGAGGAAAACTAAAGCTATTAATTTTCCTTTCCCTTTTTTAATTTATGTTACAAGAAAACATGAATAGTAATTATGTAAAAGATTGATGTGTTAATAAGCTTGGCTGAAGCAATCATTTCACTATAAGAATATCATGCTGTACATTGTAAGTATAGTTTTTACTTAAAAAAAGAAACAAAAATGTGGAAAGAACCCAGATGACCATCAACAGATGAATAAACAAAATGTGATATATTCGTACAATAGGGTATTATTCAGTCATAAAAGGAATGAGGTATTT
>PVKM010029813.1:0-17623 GCA_004027735.1 Carollia perspicillata | reverse complement strand
CATGTCCATGGGTCGTACATATAAGTTCTTTGGCTTCCCTATTTCCTATACTATTTTTAACTCCCCCCTGTCTATTTTGTGCCTGCCATTTATGCTTCTTATTCCCTGTGCCTCCCCCTGACTCTCCCCCTTTCCCCTCCAGAAACCATATCCTTTGATACATCTGGTCACTGGACTTTTCAGTGGGGTTTTGAAATGGCTATGTTCAAGCTGCTTTAGCAAACAAACCAACAATTCAAAAATGTCCTGAATCCTCTCGTATCTGAAGAGGAAGGGAGTAGGAAGAGAGAAAGAAGATTATTTGGGGAGAATGGGCAGTTATCAGAAATTGTGTCCTAGTGCCAGTTTTATTACTTATTGGTTATGCAAAGTTAAGCCTTTCAGTTGCTTCTTGCCACCAAAGCAGGTGGCTGGAACTAGATGACACTTTGGCATTTTGAAACATTTATTTTTATCAGAAAAATCAGAGCTCAGACTAGGTGGTATTACATACTGAATAAATACTCACTAACAGGAGTTACCTTTCCTATCTACGTGAATCATTTGGTGAGTGAGGTTGTTACACATACTCCAAGTCCACACAAATGGCCTGGTAATTAATTTAATCAGCTCACAATAAACTGCTAATTGCTTCTCTGGCGTGCCAATAAAGCAAGATGCACTGCGAGAGCCAGTTCCACACGCTGTATTTGTGTCTTTCCATCATAAATCTGAGTGGACATCTGCATATCCAAATACATTTTTCTGTGTCCATTTTCCTAGGATTCTCATTAAACATTTGTAGTCTTCTGAGAAGTTTTCATTTTGATTTGTGGGAGCAGAGGAGAAGATATAATATGAAATCATAGAGTCTTGAAGCTGCTGTTTATATTTAAAAACATGCAGTTTGACCCCTGACAGAAACCCTCAAACATGTGAACAGAGATTTTCTCAGCAGGATTGTGTGTGACAGAAAAAATTAGTAGCCACTTTAATACACATCAACTGGACAAAGAGACTGTGGCATATTCACATAGTAAAATACTATATAGCAGTTAGGTGATCGATATATGCTGATATATATATATATAGCTCTAATTAGTTACCTATATCAATATATACATAAAACCAAAACCTAATGTTGAATGAAAAAGCGAGCTTTTTGACCCTATATAAGAAACATTTTACACAGGGCTAAAAATACAGAAAAGGAATATCCATGTGCTAAAAAATACAGAGACATGCACGGGAATGTGGTAATAAACATCAAACTTAGGAATGCAGTTAGAAGAGAACAAGAAAGAATGCGTGGTGACCAGAGAAGAAAACAAGCCAGAACCTAAGAGACGGAGCAACTTGTTCAAGGACATGAAACAGGCTCCGGGCTTTCCACTGTGAAATAACACACGATGGCAGCCACAGGGGATCGAACGCTATGGGGAATCGTAAAAGGTCACTTTATGGAATTCCACATTCCATTTTCAACTTTCACTAACAATGTGTCTGCTAAATAACGATCCCGCCTTTGTTAAACCATGAGGCATAGCAAAAGGAAAACTAAGCCTCTCTGGGTAACATGCCCAACCTCAAGGAAGGATGTTTCAGGATATCCCCTCCAAACCAAACTCTAACTTCTGAAAAACCAGAGTTAAATGCCAGCCTCACCTGCCTTCTTTAGCTTTAGAAAGTTGAGCTTAGCTTGTGGTGTGGGCTGACTCATTCGGCAAAGATTTGCTGAGCGTTCACTCTGAACCAGGCGCTGAGCTGGGTGCTAGGGCAGAGCAGAGGACAAGGCAGCATCTTATGCTGTGGTGTAAAATGAATCAGTAAAATGAATCAGTGAAGGAAGATTGTTCTGTGCCAGCTGTCCCTTTAAAAGATGAATAAAGCTAATGGGGTCCTTTATGAGAGTCCTCTAGGCTTCAGTAACCCCGTGTTGAGAAAGATGGCTGCATACCAAAGGTGGGAAAGAAGATTAAGATGTGAGCAGCAGAATGCATTTGTTAGAACTATCTGGGCTGCAGGTGACAGAAACCCAGTTTGAGCCTGTAGGAGTTCAGGACATGTCAAACCAAAATAGGCTGCTTTGGCGTGTTGATTTTATTGAATTAAAAGTACTTAAAAAGCAGTTGGTGCAAGAAGCCTACTCTGACCCTCCTTTGTTCCCCTAAAAGCACAGGACATAAACCTCCCATGTGAAAGATACTTTTCTGTACCAGGAGGGTAGAAGGCATCCTTATCACCACAGTAGAAAGAGCTATGTAAACAAAACTCATTACTTCTTTCGCAACTGACTATCCCAGGCACAAACCCCTTTTTCTCGTCAATTCTCCACAAGTTTACTGTTTCTTTGTACAAAAGATATGAAAACTTCCTGCTTTGGTCACTTCTTTGAGTCACAGTTTTATGGAGCTCCAATAGGTATGAAATTAAACTTTTTCCTGTTAACCTGTCTTATGTCAATTTAATTGTCAGACCAGGCAAAGAATCAGAAGTGAAGAAGGGAACATTTTTCTACCCCTACAAACCACCTTACATATACCAGGCAGGAACAGTTCAGAATCTTGGGAGAAGCTGATACAGGAACCCAAACACTTGCAGAGGCTCTTTCCACAACTCTGCTCCTCGCCTCCCAGCTATTGGTATTATTCTCTCCCTCTCCAGCCCAGTATGTACAGCTGCTCTGGACGATATGGTAGGAAACAGCCACATACGATTCTGTGTTTCGCATCACATAATTCGGGCACCCAGGTTCCTTTTTCCTGGTGTCGAAAACCAAAGTCCCAAGAAAGAAAACCATTGACCAAGCTTGAGTCAGCCGGGCGCCCGTTCCCGGGATTAGTGACTCACCATGACCGGTGATGCGTGGTGTGCTGTGGCTAGCAGGCCTAGCAGTGTTCAGGTGCCTGCCAGCGGGCCAGACGTAGGGCCCTACTGTAATATGGTGGTTCCTGCGACGACTCTGTAGATGGCACGGGAGAGGAGAGATGGAGGTGGGGGTGGCATCCTGAGGAAGGATGAGTGGAGGGCTGCAGCAACAGCATTATTGTTTACTTGTGCTCAAAACATATTGGGCATACAAATGCATTCGACTTCTTGCTAGATTGATAAAAATCTGTGTTGATTGGATTGAGTCCGTAGCTCAGACTCAATGTATGAGACTGGATGTATTCAGTGTCAGAAGATTTCAAACAACTTTACATCCACTAACTTCTATTACTCCTTCACTTCTAGTAGAATGGCCTCGGCAGTATGGGGCATGCATAGACGCCAGTACCTGGGCCTACAGAAGACTCAGAGGCTGAGGTAGAGAGTTAAGACAGAGTCTGTAGGGAGAAGCAAGTTATGGGTGGCTGGGTGAATATGAAGAAATTAGAGGTCACTGGGGGTACAGAGTGAAGCTCGGACTGAAATCAAGACCTGGAAGTGTGGGGGCGCAGCTGGAGTCACACTACTGCCTGACATGCAAGTTCCCTGCCCTCAGAAAGCTTATATTTTAATGAGAGCAGTAGATCCTATGTAAATAAAAAGGATGATTACAAATTGAAATGAGTGCCATGAAGTTAATTTTAAGAAATAATAAAATAGGTGCTTGGAGAGAAAACATTGAGAGGATATCTACTTCCCATAGGATCTTGAGGGAAGGTGACAGTTAAACTGTACTCTGAAGAATAAGGAAGAGCCAGCAGTGGGAACAGTCCAGGAAAAGCTGTTCCAGGGAGAGAGATCAGCTAATCACATAAAAGGGAGATGGGATCTGGCAGCATCTGGAGTGGGCAGAGGGAGCATGTGTTCCTTTTACTAAAAACTCACTGCTACCCTCATCAAAATCAGAAGAAGTAAGTAAAACGAGTGACTTTTTAAAGAAAAGCAGTTTTACTTCCCTGAATATATGACTGACAGTAAGCATAAATTCCTTCCATGTTACAAGTGGCTTTGCTCCATCCAGTTCAGATACACAAAGGAACGATGGGAGAAAATAGAATTTCAATACAGCAACATCACAATCAGAATGAACAGCCTGATTTTGGAGGAAAAGAATACAGTTTCTTATCTGAGAGGCTCAAGAGAAAAGAATTATAGCAAACCAGTCTAGAAGCAAAACTTTACATGCCACAAAATATACATAGATTGAAAAAGAAAGCAAGAAGAAATCGCCTTGGAAAAACAGTATGGAGGCCACTTTGCTTATGAAGTCCTGAATCAATTGTCTGAGAGAAAGCAATATGGTGGCTTTGCTTTGTCTGAAATCAGAACCATGTAGCTACTACCTTTCATTTTCAAACACACACAGATGGGTTGATATATAAACTGGTCCTACTGATGTTTATTCTGTTTCTGAAAAAGAAAAAAGTTAAAAGTAGCCATCTTTTTGGCTAGCTTACCACTGATAATATTAGCACAGAGGATGTAAACAGAACCTTGACCTTCAGTAAGTTTATATCACTGACCAAAAAGAACATATTTTTAGGCCAAGTATCTTCAGGATCAGCATCCTATAGAGAGCCTGGATTGGTGACAATGAGTTTTGAAAAGATGGGACTATAGCTGTGTGAGTCTTTCTTATCCTACCTCTGATAATTCATAGCTAAATAACCTTAGATGCTAATGTTGATACTCTGAGTTAAATTAAACTCAGATATTAGTAATTATTTAGTGTATATCAGAAAGAACTTACAGAAATCAGAAAAAAAGGCCTAGTTAGAGGTATGAAAGAAAAGTCAGACAAGCTGCTATTTAATATAAACATGTAAAATATTAGCAATTAATAATTAAAAAGTTACTGGTTGTGGCAAGCCACCATGAGAAAGAACAAAGCTGGAGGCATCACACTCACTGATTTCAAATTGTAAAGCTACACCAATTAAAACAGTATATTACTGGCATAAAAACAAGCACATATATCAATGGAACAGAATAGAGAGCTATGAACTAAACCAACATATATATGGTCAATTAATTTATGACAAAGTAGCCAAGAACATATAGTGGAGAATGGACAGCCTCTTTAATAAATGGTGTTGGGGAAATTGGACCACCTTGAGCAAAAGAATGAAACTGGACCATTATCTTAAACCACACTCAAAAGTTATTCAAAAGGGACTAAAGACTTGAATGTAAGAGCTGAAATCACGAAACTCCTAGGAGAAAACTGAAGCTATAAGCTTCTTGATATAGGTCTTATAGGTCTGGGTGATAATTTTTTGAATCCGGCGCTAAAATCCAAAGTAACAAAAGCAAAACATAAATAACTGGGACTGCATCAAACTAAAATTTGCACAGCAAAGGAAACCATCAACAAAATGAAAAGGCAGCCTACTGAATGGGAGAGAATAATTGCAAATCATATACCACATAAGGGGCTGATATCTAAAATATATAAAGAACTCATACAAAACAAAGTAGAAAAAAATCTAATTTTAAAAAATGGGCAGAAAATTTGAATAATTGTGCCAAAGAAGACATACAGATAGCCACCAGATACATTAAAAAATGCTCTTCATCATTAATCATCAGGAAAATGCAAATCAAAACCACAATGTGTTATCACTTTATACCTGTTAGAGTGACTATAAGCAAGGAGACTGACTGTAAGGAAGTGTTGGTGAGGGAGTGGAGAAAAGGGAACTATTGTGCACTCTTGGTGGGAGTGTAAATTGGTGCAGCCATTATGGAAAACAGTATAGAGGTTCCTCAAGAAATTAAAAATAGAACTATCATATGACCCAGCAACTCTACAACTGAGTTTTTATCTGATAAAAAACAAAAACAATAACTTGAAAAGATATATGTACCTTATGTTTGTTGCAGCATTATTTATAATAGCCAAGATATACGAACAACCTAAGTGTTTACCAATGAATGGATAAATAAAAATAGATAAGGAAACTGTGGTATATATACATAATAGAATATTATTCAGCAATAAAAAGAATAAAATCTTGCCATTTACAACAACATGGATGGACCTGGATGGTATTATGTGAAGTGAATAGTGAAGTCAGACTGTGAAGTCAGACTGTGATAGACAAATACCATATGGCCCCTTTCATATGTAGAATCAAATTTTTTTTAAAAGATCAAGCTCACAGATACAAAGAGCAGATAAGTAGTTGCCAGAGGTGGGTAGTGGGAAATGGGAGAAATGGCTAAGTTATTTTTGTTTTTGTTTTTAGTTTAAATAAATTGATTTATTTAGAAAATAAAATATAATAATAAAATTATTGGTCTTGAATAAAACTGTTCAGAAGTCGTTAAGATAGATTTTTAAAATAATGTAGGATAGATCTAGAGAATAATTTCACATGAGACTGAACTTGATTATGGAAAATCTCAAGAAAAGAGATAATGTAAGCTATTCACTGAGACCTGTTTGATTTTCACTTTTTTGTATATTTAAAATTGTGTATACAACTCTTCACTACTTAGTGGAGAATTTTATTAGATAAGCATATTTCTAATACGTTTCATATAAGAAAAAATATATCATTTTTAAGGAATATAAGATAAATGTTACAGTTCAGAGTAGGATGTTCCGAATCGTCTTTTCATGAAATGGTTAAAAAAATCGGGGTTTTCTTCATCACAGAGATGATTAGGCCACGCTATAGAAGAAGAGTGAGCCGCACGCAGGGTCAGGGATAGAATCAGGACCAGTAAAGCATGAGTTAAGGAGGTGAGTTCTGGCTTACAATATGGAGATTCCCAGGACGTGGCTATGAAGTTGAATGGATGCCTTGAAGAGTAGTGGATTCTTTATTCCCATAGACATTCAAACACAGTCTGTACACTCATTTGGCTGGACACTGGCAAACCAACTAAGACATAATTTATCCACCTGTACAATAATACTGTTGAGCACCTACCCAATACATGGCCCATGCTGTAGAGTAGGGGCACCCAGGTAGGGGGAGACACACAAGATCTAGGTACTCATGTAATTTATAAAACACTAAAAAATGCAGGCTTTAAATGGATAATTAAAGCAATATGACTAAACAAGGCAATTGTTAATTATGATAATTTTTCTGCCATAAATAAGATGGAGGCCAAGAGGGTGATTGCAGGGGCTATGGGGTTAAGGGAGGGATCAGAGTAGGTGACCTTGGAGCTAAGCCCTCACAGGTGAGAGCTGGGAGAAAAGCATCCCAGTTTTTGAGACTATAAGAGTGTGAGTCAGCAAAGGGCTTGGTTTGGCACAGGAGAGAGACCAAGCGTGAAGCATCGTGAGAGAATGGAGGATGAGGCCATAGAGGTAGGCAGCTGTTACACTTGACATAGCTTTGTGGGCCTCAGAGTGTTTTTGTTAAAAGGGAATGAAATATCATCGAAAAGTTTTAAACAGGGGAGTGAAGTAATCAGATTTATATTTAAAAAAAACAGGTGGTATACAAGATGATCTCTACATTCTTTTCTAAGTTGAGATTCTGACTCTGTTATTATGGAGTCTTAACCCTGTCTTATTGCACACGCAAAAGGTATGTACCATGCCTTTTGCTATTTGTTCCATTTAAGAGTAGCTGCAGGGAGAAAGACCCAGTCTTGTGATTTATTCTGCATCAGCCCTCCTCATTATTGCCTCTTTGCCATAGATCTATCTGTTCTGCTCTGAGCTGGTCAGCTGCACCTGCTAACCCTGCCCCCACTCTTACAATACTCCTCCTAAACTTAAAGCTTCTATCTGGTCAGCGTTTTCATCACTAAAAACTCATTGGGCTCTTTTCTCTTGGTTCCAACTCATTATTTTGCCTCATAATGGAGGGCCTGTCTCCTTTCTGTCACAATGGACTATCTTTTTGTACCAACACCTTGGCCTGGACTCAAGACCATTTTCTCTTACAATCCGTGAGACTATAGTCTCCTTGAGAACAGGGATTCTATCTGGTCCTCTATTATATCTCTGCATTCACTACCGTTTTGGCATCTCCGATCTTTAAGTCTTTAAAACACACTGTTGAATGAATGAATACTCTGACCTTGGGCGACTTGTGGGGACATGAGATCCTCCAGGCCCTGGCTCTGCTCTCTGCACTCAATCCTACCATTATCCTCCCAGCTTCTACACTGTGAAACATGATGGCTCTGTGCCACTTAGATTCACCCAACTAATTTAACTAAAGCTGAGGCAGAACCTTCCTTTCTCTTATTCAGTAAAGGCATAAACTTGGACTTGTTTTCCTAAATCGTGGCTGAGTCTAATAGAGACAACCCAGAAAAAACAAATGATGCTTTGCATCATTTCCTGGGTAGAAATCACAGTCCACATTCATTGTGCACTACTGCTTGGCGGACACTGTGTTAAGTGCCTGCAGGCACTGTCTCCTTTTATCCTTACCATAGTCCAATGTGGAAAACATTATTGTCCCCACTTTACAGATGAGGAAATTGAGGCTTAGAGATGCCAATTTGCCAAGGGTCACACAGCTAACAAGTGGCTCTGACATTTTCAAGGTTCTTCTGAATGTAAAGCTTGCACTACTAACAAACAGGAAAAAAATGTACAAAATAAAATTCATACTAATACATCACATATGGCAAATCAGAACAAAGAAATGCATACATTAACCAATGATGGTACTGACAATGGTGTGATTACAGAACACCTCTGTTGTATAACTGGAGAGAATTTAATTTCTGGGTCATACATTTTTCCTCTTCACCTTCAAGAAATCTTGTGTATTTATAATGTTTTATTAGCATATAAGAGTATATTTAAAGGTTTTTTTTTTTGGTAATTCTGAAGCATTTTATTTTAACAGAATAAACTAGGAAAACTAGAAAGGCATAGGAAATAGTCCTTACTATGTGACAAGATCAATGCTAAGACTGAAAGGTACAAAAAAAGTGTAAAGTTCTCATGTTCCACTGATATGTATAAGAGATCAAAACCGTTTCAGATTTTTAAGTCCGCTTTACTTGTAGAAGGTCTCAGGAAACAAAAGCAACTTATTTTCCCAGGTTCTTTTAGTGACAGTTCTGAAGTCTCTAAAAAATAGACTTTCTCATTTTTAAGTTAACATCAAAGCGCACAATCATATATTTTCTGATTTAAAAAGAGACTGCCTTTAAAAATGTTTGGTGCTCCTGATGTTACTTGAAACACATATAAAATACATAGTTGTCTGTCTACCTACAAAACAATAGAATTACAACTCAGGGTGCCAGCCTGGTTTAAGGCAGAGATCCAGGTGGAAGTCTTCTTGACGAACAATAACACCTTTCTTCAGTAAAATGGTTATCTGCAGGAATCCTGTTCTAAAGTTTACACTCACTGTCATGAGTAGATTGTGAAATACTAGGTAATGTGTTGAAGATGTCAGAGAAAGTACTTCTAGCAAATTGCAAGTAAAAGCTAAGAGAATAAATAGTAAATGTTTTACCAGCTCCTCTGAACTAGGGAAAATAATTTCTCAACTTGGAAGAATTATGAACCCAATTAAGAATTTAACTTTCAGAGGAGATTACAAATGTATGAATTTGTGAATAGCTTAAATGTACTAAGTCAGCGCTTTTAAACCACCTGTAGTAATACTCTGGAATTTATTATATGTTTATCTTTTTTTGGTGAGGTTCTTTTAGGGCTCAGAAGTAGGAAAACCTGGGCATGGGTCATACTTTGAAAATTCTTAGCTTTGTACCCTATAGTTTCCAAGTCTCGGTTGCTTTGTTTGTAGTCTAGGAGGTAACAATATTCACCTTTTCCCCTCACAGAAGTACTGTGTAGGGTAGAGGCATGTGTTTTGGAGCAGCACAAACCAAATCCTAGATTTTCCTGTGCTCCTAGGACTACACAGGCGAGGCCTTGGATAACTTCCTCGTCTGTCTGAACTTCAGCTCCGTCATCTATAAACGTAGAATGTCACATCTAGTGAGACACTGTTAGGGTTAGATAAACTACATGTAAACATTCGGCACTTAGTAAGCTTGTAAACGGTAGCTACCAATGCTTGTGACCGAGGATTTGTAAACTGCCTTGTATGTGCGAAATACTATTACATGATTTGACTTTCTTCAGATATCATGTAGGTTCTTATTGCCATAAATAAATCATAACATTACTCCATTAGTCTGTATATATGAATATATTTTCTTTTGCATATTGGAGCCTTGTTGTGATACTTTTCTCGTGAAATTTGTTATGAGACTATGACATTAGCCAACCTCCTAATTATGAAATCTCTTTGATTTTTTTCTCCTTTGCTACGTTCCAGTTTGTATTGCAGAATTCCAGAATTGCAGTGAGTTTTCAATCTATTTACTAATTCTTTTACTTATTCCTTCAACAAACACCTACTGAAACCTCACTGTGTGACAAGAGCTATACTAGGAGTTGTATTGTAGAAGGAATTACCCCTTATACTTCATAGATGGTTTCATTAAATATATTATTATGATAAGTTATTGTAGTAATATAGAAAACAGAAATATTATAGTTTCTGTAAATTGTAATGGGAATTAAGAATACCTTTTGGCAATATGTTACCTATTCTCAAGAAAATAATTATATGCAAACTCCCTTCCCAAGGGTTACTATATAAATTAAATAAGTCCAAGTATCTATGAGGATTAATCAAAGAAAGGTATTTAAAAATGGAAACAGCTTTTAAAGTGATACTTATGACTCAATATTGAATTATTTTTCAGAGTAGATTCTTAAGAGCTTTAAATCTAGAATAGTTTTTGAAATTGGCAACAATTGGAAATAAGAAATTATTATTCTGTTTTTACTTTATTTCCCTTAACAATCATAGGCCATCAATTATTTATACTAATGGAAAACAGTTGAATTTCATACCACCTGGTTGTACATATATCTATAGTGTTCTAAAACATTTTCTTTAATCATTATAAAAAATAATCAATTTTCTGTTATCATTATAAACACAATCTATTTTAACAGTAATCAAGTGCCTCTATTGTACAATAATCACAAACTGAATGATGAAAGTATAAGATATATATAGCAAGGATCTGCAAACTACTGTTTCTGGACCAAATCTGGCCCACCACCTGTTTTTGTAAATGAAGTTCTATTGCAACAGAACCTGCTCCATTTGTTCACATATAATCTGGGGCTGCTTTTGTGCTACATTGACAGAGTTAAGTAGTTAAGTAGATATAGATGGTATGGCCTATAAATCTTAAAATATTTTCTAACTATTCATTTACAGAAAAGGTTTTCCAACCCTGGCTTTAAAGTAAAGACATAACAGAATTTCCATACCAGTTTTGAGTATCAGCGCGAAACTTAGGAAGGGACGAAGAGAGAACAAATTTGCTGTATCACTAGGTCCTGTTAGGCTTGTGCCCAAAGCTCAGTGGACACACCACAGGGAGGATAAAAGCTGTGTATCTGAGTGGACAGATTCTCTATGAGCAGTACGTGCTGTACTGGTGGTCCCCTGATGCTCTCACCCAAGAAAACAAGAATTCCAAGTGTTGTTCCAAGCCACCAAGCAAATGCCCACCAGGACTGTATAGTCATCCTTTCTTTTAGGGGCTAGGGAATTTAGAGTGTGTCTAATTTTTGTTGTTCTTAGAAATATTATGACTTTCTATATGTCTATAAACATCACAGCATATTTAATACAAAGCGACCATTATTTTAAGATAGGAAGAAGAAGTCAGTGTGTCACCTGTGTGTCGTTCTTCAATCCAGATTTGCAAATACATGAAGAGGAGTAGCCCGGCCACTCCAAACAGCAGAACCGAGAGGAAGACTTGTTTGGGATTCATGACCACTTCAGATGGCTGCATCTCTCCTCAGTTCTGAAGACCACATGATTCGTTTTCCGTAGAGCTTCAGTTCTCTCTCATTCTCTTAAGTGCCCATCCCATGAAGAACCTGCAATTTAAGAAAAAATCCACATCGTACCTTGGTGACTACATTTTCCCCCAAATAACGTATAAATATGTAATGTGTCAATAACACTGAGGACTTACATGACCTGTTAATGCTTCGAAGACAGAAGAAACTAGTAGATATCTCTAGAGTGGTAATTTTCTGTTGTATATCTTTATCTTAGCTAAGGAATGTATTATGCTACAGTTAATAAGTAACGCCCTAGCATTTAATTAGGTGAAGTGTGGCCAGATGTAAGCCCTCTTACATTGTGAAGAGTAAAGCAGGGTTCAGGTACCTTAAAATGATGGAGGGGTGAAAGGCAACTACCAGAATGAATTGCTGAAGGAGGTGTTTTGAAAAACATCTTCATGGAATAAAGGGAAAAATCACTTCATGTCTTATAAATATATAAAGTTAAAAAGTGAAGGGTTCGCCCTATCATTTCTCTCTCATGTAAAAGTAATAGATTTTTCCACTTTACAGGGCTCATTTTAAATCTCTTAAAGGTGTAAAAGGATAAATATTAAAAGGTCAGAATTCAAGGATGTCTCTCATAGTAACACAGGAATACAGAATCTACCTCAGGTTACAGAAGTCTACCTCAGTAATAAAAGTGTTCTTTATTTAAAGAAACGACTTAAATACTGAAATGACTTCATGTTAGAACAACTTCATTTAGTGTAATCTTAACCTTTGTTTAAAGTTGTGCCCACTATTGAGAATCTAGTGAAAATGTAAACATCTCTTTAGAAAAATAAAAATACACACAGAATCTTGCATAAGAGGTCAGTGTGTTTATGAATTCTCACTGAAACCTGAGTTAAGAAGCCCTTCTCCCCATGCACTGCCAAGCAAATATGAGCTCACACTGCCCGGTTAGTGGGGCCAAGGTCATGGCTTTGTGTTTAATGCTAGCCAAAGACCTTGGATCTGCTACTTGGCCACAGACCACATCCCCCCCTTTGGATGAGATGAATAAATGTTTCCTCACTGTGAAGACATGCACACATTGCTGTGTTTTAACATCTCTTTCTGTCTGTCTCTCTCTCCTCTTCTCCCCTCCATATACGCCTCAAACACTTCTGGGAGAATACTGATTTAGCCTTTTAAAGAGGCATTGGCAAGGTACCAGGTAAAGTTAAAAACTGCTGTGGGAAATTGCTAGGCTGCTTAAAAGATAACATTTAGCTATCCTTGGCCAAACCAATTTTCAAACAAATATTGGCCTTCAAAGGTAACCTATGAGGTCAGAAGTAGAAGTGAATGGAATAGAGCAACCTCCCAACCAGGAAAAATAAATTCACCAGAGAGTTAAAAGTTTTTATGAAGAACAACAATGAAAAGCCCCACTGTAAAGACATTGTTTTCTTTCTATATTAATGACTACACGGAAGGGCCCCGAGCAAGAGCGGTGGATGTTAGCACCACCTGAGGTGCTTTCTCCAGTCCACTTCTCCGAGTTCCCTGAGGAAGAAGCCACAGTTAAATTAACATTTTCATGAATGCTTTTGAGGATTTCTAGCATGTCTTGATTTTGGCAGTAGAGAAAGTTTGTAAATAAGTAGAAGAAAAACTATGGCTTGTTCGATAGGTGATAGTTTGCTCTTAAAATGATTCAAAACTGAAATATTTGGGGCTTTCCAAGCACATGCAACAAAAATCGGCTCCCAAGGGAGAAACACAATATGAGGTATTCCAAGACTGAATCCCTCAAGGAAAGCTACACGGAGAAGCCAGCTTTCTCTCCTATTAATGTTACAGTTATGCAGTGAACAGGTAAGTCCTGGGTACACAAGAAAATTCAGATAGGAGAAGCCAGTTAAACAAAATTACTACTAAAAAAGAAATAGTTGTTTACAAGAAGGAAAAGACTTTTACAATCTGTCCACATAATTAAAACTCACCTCCGAAGAGAGAGGATAGAAGAAAATGCATAAATCGGAACTGAGACACAGACCTACGGGAATGGTAGGTGTGAAAGCCAAAAGCAGTATTCCTTGGGGGTTTGCACAGAAAAATTATTACCTATGATGCTGGAAAAAGATTAAGAATTCGCCCTTCCTTTCTGTGGGAGATGTTGCTATCCTCTGACATACCCTCCTGGGGAAGAAGTCAGTAGAAAACCCATAATCGTTATTATGGCAGATGTGAGTAGGATTGAGTGATTAAAGCCATGAGGCAGAAAGGCAATCTGCTGTAAAACGGAGAGATACGTTAGAAATTTCTCCCATCTCAGTCCATTAACTGAACGCTGGCATTAGGAGGGAAACGGCTCTCATTAAACAAAGGTGAGGCGGCGAGAGCAGCAGTATTGCTTTAAGCCAACCTGAAAGTCAGTTGAGATGGGAAAACACACCTATTTGGAGATCATGCATGTACATCCAAGCTTGTGGAAGAAGTGCAAACTACTGGAGACTGAAATTACTTGGAATAATGCTGTTTTACGTACAAGCATTATACAACATTTTCACGGTTAAAGCCTTCCTGTATGTTGTACTGCCCCTCCTTCTCCTGACTCATACAGTACCTTGAACCCAACAGGTACTCAGTGTGTTGCACTGAACTGAATTTGGAGCTCCAATAAAAAAATACAGGCAATTAATTCATGTTCTAGTGGTACTTGTAAATCCTTACCCCAACCTCCAAATGAAGCAATATGGACTATTGCAATACTGCAAGAAGGTCTCCATGACTTTGTCAAAAATACACATTTATTGTTACTTGCATGTCATATTTGATTTATCTCTAACAATTACAAAAAAGAAATATAAAAATAATTGTTTCAATCTGTTATCCTTTTCCTAACACTTTAATGTTTATTTTTTTTAAGACAGGCAACATCACTAATCCTCAGGGAAACACAAATCTAAACCATAGTGAGATACCACCTCACACCTGTCAAAATGGCTGTTATGAAAAGGACAAGAAATAACAAATGCTGGAGAGGATGTAGAGAAAAGGGAACCCTTGTACACTATTTGTCAGAAGGTAAATTGGTGCAGCCATTATGCAAAACATATGGAAGTATGGAAGATCCTCAAAAAATTAAAGAGAGAACTACCATATCATCCAGCGATTCCACTCCTAGGAATGTACCTGAAACAAAAACACTACGTTGAAGGGACATCTGTACCCTGTGTTCATAGCAGCATTATTTATAGTAGTCAAGGTAAGGAAACAACCTAAGTGTCCACTGACCAATAAATGGATAAAGAAGTTGTAATACATGAGGCCTATCCAGAATGTATCCAGCCACGTACTATGGAAAACAGATATTTGCTGAAGAAGATACAAGGTACAATTTCTGGATAATTAATTTCAAAAGAACTCTGCATGAGACATGATACATGAGCAGGCACATTGTTGTGACGAAGCTGCCAGTAACCCACAGTTGCAGCCTTCTGAATCATCTGAATAGTTTCTGAGGAGCTTAATGCGAAATTTGATGCGGATTTGTTGCTCTACTCAATCAGGCATTTTGAACGTGACAACCACACAACACACATGTTCATTTGACAGAGTCTACTGCCCCCACTGACTAGTACGGTGAAGTCGTCATTGTTCACACATGCACTCCACTCCATTCCAGTCCACTCTCCTTGGCTGCCAGGTTACACCGATGTTATGCAAACCATTCTCATTATATTCACAATAGATGGACTTTTTCTGGACAGACTAAGAGATGGATATGGAGATCTATATCTATATCTACATGTATACATATAGGAAATTCATTCATATACAAAGGAAATCCTGTCATCACGCCATTTGGGATACATGGATGGATGGACCTTGAGGGCATTATGCTAAATGAAATAAGTAAGACACAGAAAGACAAACACTGTATGATTTCAATCATATAGGTATCTAAGAAACAAAACAAAACCTCATAGAAAAAGAGATCAGATTTGTGGTTACCAGAGGTGTGAGGGAAGAGGGGGGATGGAGAATTAAATGAAGGTGGTCGAAAAGTACAAATGTCCAGTCATGGAACAAGTACGTGCTAGGGATGTAATATACAACATGACTATAGTTAACATTGCTGTATAATGTATATGAAGTTAAGAGTTCTCATCACAAGGAAAAATTTTTTCTTCTTTTTCTTTCTACATGAGATGATAGATGTTAACTTACTGTGATGATAATTTCACAATATATATAAATTGAATCCTTATTCTTAGACATTAAACTTATAGAGGGTTTTAAGTCAATTACATCTCAATAAAACTGAGACTTTTTTTTTTTTTAAAGCATGGTTACCAATACAAGCATTTTGGAGCTTTAGTAGAGTAAAAATTACTGAATGGAGGTGATTTATTTAAGAGGAAATTAAGGGTTGCCCACTTGGCAGAAGTCTACTATTTTAGGGAGGAAGTTATGGAATTTCAGAAAGGTTAGTTAGGAGCAAATTATGCAATTTGGTGTAGAAGAACCCCAGAGTGAGGGGCTCACCTGTCCTTAACATCAGCCTCAGCAGGACCCCAGCCGTCCTTGCCTTCTGGCTTTCCCACAGCAGGTGCACCATTCTATTTTCTCTTTCCCACTCCCCTGAGCAGTGAGACCATAGGGATGAACTTCCTCACTGCCCTCACAAAGTGTCCCATCCACATTCCTTTGCCTCCATCTCTAATGAATAAGAGTTGCCACTCTAGCCTGTATCTCTTTCAGGCTACTGTGAAACAAGGTTTCATCAACAACTCCCCAGCTTGGGTCTTATTTTGAACTTCTTTCCCATGACTTCTTCCTCTGTAAACCCTTCAGCAAGTGGATTTGCCCATTGCTGTCATTCCCAGACAAGCTTCAGGAAAGAGCACTCTGTCCTGACTGCCTCGGACGTCTATCTCCCAGCCATTTCTCACCCCACAGGGCCCTGGGAGGTGGGAGAAGATGTGATGTGGCTCAGAAGTTGTGTAGGGATTGAAAATCTGTAATTCCCTGTGTTTTTGGAATGTGGGGCTTCATTTTTTGTATCTTAGTTTCCTCTTCTATGAATTTCCATTTTCATTTCTTTCCCCTTTTTATTGATTTTTAGTTCTTCATGAATTTTGGATGGTAATCCTTTGTGAATTATATAAGCATTACAGAACCTTTCTGTGACCTTCTCTTCCCTCATCTCTTCTCCCCTCCCCTCCTCTCCCCATTTTTCCCCTCCCATCCCTTTCCTATCCTTTGCTGATGGTATGGTTATTTTATTATTTATTTATGAATTATTTTATTTATTGTTAGAGAGAAGGAAAAGGAGGGAGAAAGAGGAAACGTCCATGTGAGAGAGAAACATTGATCAGTAGCCTCTCATATGCACCCAGACCAGATGGGGACAGAACCAGCAACCCGGGCATGTAAGCCCTGGTGAGAATCAAACCGGTGACCCTTTGCTTTGTGGGCAATCAACTGAGCCATACTGCTCAGGGCAGTGTGGTTGTTTTAGTATGGAGAAGTTATAAATCAATTTTTATCACGGTTTCCTTCGTAATTTCTTTATCAGCTAGAGTCTTGGAGAAAAACATGTGATGTACTCAAACTCATGAAATTGGGACAATTTACAAAGATGTGACTACAGTTTTGGGAAACGAACAAGGGATGGAACCATCCCCAAGCACAAGAACAGCAAGCCCTCCTGGAAGTGAAGACAGGAAGAACAGAGCTGAGCCTGGAGTCTGGAGAAGGGCTGGAAGGAGAGGGATGGCCGATGGGTGCTGCGGTCGAGCGCACAGGGAGGCAGACGGCACGCTGCAGCCAGGCGTCTAGGGAACCAGAAGAATCACTATCCCATCCTCAATTTTCTCCTGTCCTTAGATT
>PVKM010029812.1:0-17584 GCA_004027735.1 Carollia perspicillata | reverse complement strand
TGTTTCAATATTCCAGCCTTTGGAGGGACAGTGGATAAGTTTCCATAGAGAGAATCCTTAAGAAAGATGGTGGGTGTAGTTGATCTTAATTTACCCTCCCTGGCCTCTCTGGTTTGACTCTAATATAGCCTTAGAAAGGGGAGCACGTTTGTCCTAACCTGCCACTTTCAACTGAGGAAGGTGAGTAGCCACCAGTTATTGGAAAGCAAAGCAAAAGAAGGAGGGTCAAATGGTTATGGGACCTCAGGTCAAGCAGCACATCTAGGATGGTAGACTGATAATGGAACTTTCAAAAGTGGATAGCATTTAATTTACGTAGTGGGACAATCCAAGGGCCAGAAGTTAGAGATGCGACTATGTTACCTACAACTTAAGGGGCCTTTGGCAAAACCCGTACCCTGGATGTTTCAGTTTCCCCACTTACACAGGAAAGGCCACACAATCATTTTTATGATATACTTAGTATCTCTAATCAAAACATAAGGAATATAGTCAATAATATTGTAGTAACTATGGATGGTATCAGATGGGTACTGAGTTTATCAGGATGATCACTTTGTAAGTTATCCTAATACTTAATCTTAGGTTATACACCCGAAACTGATATAATATTGTATGTCAACTGTTACTGAAAATTTTTAAAGAAGTTTTTTAAAAACATTATCCACTAATAGGTGAACTGCAAGTGAACCAAACAAACAACTCACAATGGCGTTGTTTTGCTCCTGGAGGACATCCTTCCAGAAGAAAAATGCTTCCCCCCAAAACATGAATGAACATTAATCTCCTCTGTTCTGTAGGGCATTTCACTCTACTCATAACACATCACGCTACATATTAAATGCCACCAATAAGGATTTCATTTAGATTCCATAAATCAGAATTGTAAACATTAATGAAATGCCAATAGAGTGATCGACAACACGTGCTTTGAAGTTCCTCAAATGGGGCAGTGTTGGTGGGGAGAGAGAGAGCGAGAGACAGAGAGAGAGAGACGGGGGACAGTGAATTTATAAGAAAAAGTTCTAGACATGAAACTTTATCCTGTAGTTTATTTATGGTATTTTTTTAGTTGAAATATCTCTCACACGCTCAGTTCTGAACAAACAGGAGGACAGCAGGAGGAATAAAAAGAGGAGAAAAACAAGGCTGAGTTTCAGTCACCCAGCAAGAAGAAGAAATAAACTCTTTAAATGATGCTCCATCTCCACAGCACCCAGAGGCAGGCTTGCTAAACAGCAATTTGAAATCACATTCACCCTCCTTCTCCCTCCTCCCCTTCGCCCCCGCCCGGACACTGCTGATTCTGAAACGTCTTTATATTAACTAAAGGTTCCTGGTAGTTTGCTCTTTATTTTTTCCTCCTCTTTGCTGAAGAGCCACCTAAGAACGAAAGTATTAGAATAGAAGTTGTTATTCTTTGTGCATTATCCTAATTTCAGGAAAATAGCACAGAACCATCACCTTGGAGTTGACCTGGCCCACGCGCCCCCTTTCCTGATGAAGAAGCCTAGAGAAAGGAAGCAATCTTGCTGGGCGTCACGGCCAGTTTGCGAAAGTTTTACCTGATCCTAAGTCCAAAACCAGTGTCTTTTCCCTCCAGTACGGCATGCTGCCTGCTGTCCCCAATTAAAATAAGATAGTCTGCTTTATAAGTCACCATTGCAATGCACACCCCTGGGGTATGGCATAGAGCTAGCTTCATCTATGACATGAGCTTCAGGTAGTTGGGTCCTTATACGTTCAGCACCTGAGAAAAATTAAGAGGAGAATTGAAAATCATATCCAGCTGGGCGTTAGCATGTGTTAAACAGGGTTTTGATGTTGAAGGGTTTTAAGTGCGTGACTGGTACACCTCAGGGCAAGGCCCAGTCTTCCCCGAGAATCTGTTCTTGCTTTTCTTTCTTTTCTCGTCTAATCAGTCCCATTCAGTTTTCAATTCTCTTTCTCACTTCGAAAAGTGCCTGACAAATTACTGGTATCCTCTATGAACCTCTGGTTTCTTTTTGGTTTCTGGACTGATATTCCCTTGAGCCTATTTCAGGGTAAATCTTGGTCAAAACACAGTTAATAAAGTTTTCGGAACATAATTAAAGCAAATACTGTTATACAATGTCTGTAGTCCTTGATAGTCCATTTTCTAATTCTCTTCTGGAATGTGCATATTTTCTCAGTATTTTAGATTTCTTCTTACTCCAAAATTCTTCTTACTCTTCAGCTTCAACAACATGTCTTCTGAAGTATGGACTGTCCGAAAGTGTTAAGATTAAGATTAAGATCCGAAAGTGTTAAGATTATGTTAAGTGTTAAGATGCAACTTGCTGATATTTTTGAACAATTTATGACCTAGAAAGATTGCAACTTCTTTTGGTTCAACCGAATACATTGTAAAACAATTTGGTAGATATGTACATTTCAGCAGAGAAGTTTTTTCTTAAAGTAGAGAAAACATGCAGTAACACAATCAATCTCTGCAGAATATTGGAATGTAGAAATTTAAATATTTTAAGAAAAAATTCTGCTTAAATGGTTTTCTTTGCTTGCTTATAGTACACAAGACCTTAAGTCTCAGTTTGCCCACGGCAGTGTGCAGGTCTTACCTGCGGCCCAGCATTCCATCCATTTAGCACTTTCTCCGGATTTTTCACTTTCTAACAAAATATTGCATTAAAATCATGGACGACAGTATTGGGTTGGTTTTGGTAGACCTCTGCTTTGATTCTAAGACTTTCACTCTGATTCCTTCCAGTGGTCTGTGGGCCGCATGTGGACCAGAGGTCCCAGCCTCACCCGTAGTTAAATCACTGTTTTTAGACACCCTTAACAGACGTCTTCTTTCCAAGGGGAATGTCGGGTGTTCACTGATAAAATGAAATGTGTCACATACAAGCATGTGGGATGGCTATCTCTTTCTGGCCTTCAGTGGTGCTCAGAGAGGCCTTCGAAGTTGCTGCGCTGGTGGGCTTTTTTTTTTCCTAGTCGGTGGTGACACAGCTTTGTCATGACTCTTGCTGAAGCCTTCAAGCCACCAGTTGACAGCATCAGTCACATACTGGACATGTGTGCCTGAATGAGCAGCCGGGTGAGCCCGTGCAGATCGCGTAGTGACTAGTGTGAATGCTTTTGCTGGGATGGTTTTGTCACCATAGGTATGACAGGTCTAAAGCTACCACCTCATTGTTGGTGATACCACTTTTTTTTGCAATGAACTATTTGACCAAAATAAGCTCAAAATAGAGAAAAGTGCCCATTTGATAAAAATTCAAGTATTACAATTTTATTCTCAAGAAAGTTGATGAGGACGATGTAACTTGCACGAAATGTTTGTCCACATTTACCATTTACCATGGAGGCTGTGGAGCCGTCGTTGATCCAGGGAAACAAGACAATGCGAACCTGCTGAAGACGCTTCTGCATCGGCGTCTGCCAGAGAGTGTGCGCGCAGGCAGGCGGCGGCTGCGCACTGCAGGTCTGCAAGCGGCGCTTCTTGTAGTTTGACCGCAAGCAGTTTGGCTCTTCATGTACGTCTTTAAAATGACTGTTCTTCTGATAAGTTCTTTTATTTTTAGTTTTCTAAATTCTCTTACATTTTATCCCAAGTTTTCTTGTGTACACAATATGAAAACGGAAGTATAATCGTTACTGCGTTGGCTGGGTTTCCAGAAGATGTTCACTGGCAGTTGAATGATGACAGCCGTACATTAGTGTGGTCAACCCAGTTATTCCTCTGAGCCACAGAACACGGAAACGTGATTTGAGAGACTGTTTCCTCAATTCTATCCAAGATGGTGCATAGGTACCTAACCAATACCATTCCAGATGTGCATATGGTTACACGCGATAAATGCCTCAGAGCATTGGAGCTAAATTCGCTTACAGGACCCTGATGGAAGAAGGCTGAGTCTCGTTTCAAACCAAAACTCCAAAAATAGTTTTTCAACTAGTCATAGAATCAAGTAAAGGTTTTTGTAAGGCAATTCTTTCAAAGGTGAAATTTCTGACATTATTTTGAATGCAGTTGTAAATTCAGTTAAAAATTTCAACATTGAGACAAAATTATATGCTTTGTGTAGATAGGACAAATGCAAAGTTTGTTGGAGCATACCTCCAATGCCAGATTTCAAAGTTACTTTAAAAATTCAACTTTGATGCAGGAAACAATGGGACAAAATTTAAAATAATAATACTGCCTGAATAAAAATAAATTATTCAGAAAAATATTTCTGACAGTTTTAGGTGAATCTGCAGCTAAGAAACTGATTGAATTATATAAAGCTATGTCAAGAATAAACAATGACTCTGCTTATATTTTAATGTTCAGAAAATGAATGTAAAGAAGTTTCTAAATTTTGTTTTAAAGCACACAAATACATTTTTGTCTTTTAGAGAAGCTTTTAAAAATCCTCTTGACTAGAACTACCTTTATGTATCTATCAGTGTTAGAAAACCAGTTTTTTTAATATCAAGAAATAACCTGTGGAATAGCATCCCTCTCCCTTTCCATTTGGCCACATCCTGCCCTTTCAAGGCCGTCCAAGCCAGGAAAGATTTCTCTGAGTTTTTTACCCATCACAGATTGCTTATCATCTCAGTTATGTTTGAGTCTCTATTACCTTGCACTGAATTCTTTTTTCATACATTTTCTGTGTCTTTTAGGTGGTCTATGTTATGTCTCATAGCTTCTGTGTCTTTGTATAAGGGTTAGTGCTAAAAAACTGCATGTACTTGATAATGATATGGCCACCCCACATTAATAAAGGAAATGCTAGATAATATGGGTTTTGGACAGAGAGTGGGAAGGGGTGCAAATGAAATGTAGGGGCAGTGGCAAATCAACTATTATTATAATCTTTTTCCTAGCAACAGAAGCTCTTGCAACAGTTCTGATTCTGCAGACACCAAGGAAGGCCAGGTGGCAGCAGTGGTGATGGTGATTAAGTCGGGGGTGGGTGGGGCATGGCAGACGCCTTTAGTTGATCAGAAAGGATGAAAGGCACGGTTAGGGGTGGGATATATAGAATTATAAGAATTGAGAATAAATGTATTTTAGAATAGTCACGTTGGTGACTTGGGAGGTTTAAAAGTATGGTAGGTAAAAGAAAGGGTTGGAATCAAAGCATAAAAGAAAAGAAAGAGACTTGATTGCAGTAGGAGAATAGGGAAGAGAGGAAATGAAAGTGGAAGTTGAAAGGGTAATTTCTTTTATTTTACCTTAGAAGACCCTAAAATGTGATGTGTTAAAATTTATTGGAGAAACTAATTTAAAAGAAAATCATCAATAAAGTAATAATGCAGAAAGGAAAATGGATTGGTGTAAGTAATACTATATTAAAATGGCTTTTGACCTGGCTGGTGTGGCTCAGTGGACTGAGCACGGGCCTGCGAACCAAAGGGTTGTCGGTTCAATTCCCAGTCAGGACACATGCCTGGGTTGAGGGCCAGGTCCTCAGTATGGGGTGCATTATAGGCAACCACACATTGATATTTCTCTCCCTCTCTTTCTCCCTTCCATCCCCTCTCTCTAAAAAATAAATAAATAAAACCTTTTAAAAAAATGGCTTTTGAGAGGTTTTATGAGTATACCACCTCCAGCGTTAGCTTTACAGAAGAACAGCAACAAGAAAAAAGGTTGTAGTAATTTTAAAACCAGGGTATTGATACAAATGTATGCTGGAAATTAAGGCACATCAGCATTCAAAGATTTACTGTTAGCTTAAGAGTATTGTGAATCGCCCATATTTTCTGTGTATATAGGGTAATATCTGAGAGGGAATGTAATCTTTTCCCATTTCCTGTTTGTGAAGCATGTTCATTAGAGATACTGGTTTTCTGACATCTTCTTGTCCCAACCATTGACAGAGGAATAAAAAAAATTAGAAAGAAGGAGTTTTAACCTTCATCTAGGTATGGAAGACATGGGAATAATGACAGATTTCTAGATGACCGTTTCAGATTATAAAGATGAGTGAGAAAGGAAAGTTAACTTTGGCAAATAAATATGTTTAGAGTATGCCAATTTTTTGTCTTCTCTGATTTTTAAAATAATTATTAAGAGGAAATTAAGAGGCCTCAATATACTGTAGAGAAGATTTGTAGAATTGGATTAAGGAGAACAGAGTCTTTTTCTTCTGGACAAGATTGTACTGATCATGCACAAAGCAATTCACCCATGAGTCTCAGTTTCTTCACTTCCCCCAAAAGGATTGTGCTAGATGACAGCTGAGATACTTTCTCACATGTGATTGTAAAGCCTGTGTTGTGACAATATGATCCATTTATCCAAATGAGAAGATTCAAGGGGTAGAATAGATGAGAGCAAAGGAACTGTCCAGGGTGCTTAGAAACACTTCGATCCATGTATTCACTGGAATTATGAAGCCACAGTATGACTCCATGTATCATTCAAGTGTCATTTCTACTACGTTAGAAACATAGTGAGCTATTCTGTCAGTATCAAGTGGATATAATTCAATGTGAGATCAATTTCCTTTTGCTTAGGGAATATTTATAATCATCTCTGTTCTGTGTCCAACTAGTTACTGGTCTTTAGACAAGTCATTTCATCTATCTGTTATTCATAACAGGATATCACAACAGTTTTTATGGCACACTTGCAACACTGATGTCCCAAGAGTCACCTCAGGGGATATGAGGCTAAGAAGATTGTTAACAAGGTAGGAGGGAGAGAGACTCTGAAAAACACATGTTTGACCATAGTCCAAAAAGAAAGATAAGGGAAAGAGGAAGAGGAAAACATGTAAGACAGATAAGGGAGTTAATTGTCATGAAGCAATTCTCAGTTGCTGGGCCAGGTCACATTGAATGGTACTGTTGGCGTGTGTGTGTGTTTTTTTTTGGGGGGGGGTATAAGAGTTTGTCACACTATGACATTATACTCTATCTAGTAGTAGCTGCCACAGCTACATGTTGATGACCCACTTTGGTGATGGTGGTGGAGGGAAAGGTGAAATGAGAATATGATTCTGGTGAACTTCAGCGAGAGGTAGGCCTCCTGGGTGAAAAGCAGGTAGGTGAGAACTTCTTGAAGCTGAGCTACCAGTGCTAAGTCTATATCTTGAAACTTTACTCTTGTGCCTACTATTTCTGCCTGGATTCTCTTTCATCTCAGGTCACCCTGACCTTTCCTTCCTTTCTGGTTCTATGCTGAACTTGAAACCAGAGTTTCTAACCAGTGAATGCTTTGTGACAGCAAATGGCTTCTTTCGCTATCAACAGTCCCCAGGAGTCCAAGCCTGAGGTGTCTTTTCACTTATGAATGTACATTACAGCAGCCAGGGTACCAGTTTGGGAATTATCACAGCACTGGAAACCTTTAACTAACTTCTTCATTTTACCCTATAACTGACACACATTTTCCATGGTGCCTACACACAGGATTTCATGAATTGCTTGGCTTCCGTGGATATACAACTTTTTTTTTTAATGAACCAAGGCTTTATATATTGACTCATCTTCTCTCCCCATCCCTTCCTTCCTTGAGATGTGTTTTCTCCCAAGATGCTCATCATATCCTCATGCAAGGGAACTTCGAGTGGGTACAATCATACACTAGTTTCCCAGATATATCCCCATACATACATCAATCCCAGGAGTTGGTATAAATTAAGTTTTGGTTCCAGATGTTTTCCTACATGTAGGACACTTTCCCTTCTAGGATACAGGAAATGGCATGTAAGCGCCAGTCTTTCAAGTTGCTGAACTTGCTGGTGTCGATAGCTAGGCCAAGGGCTGGGTGCCTGAAGTTGCAGGCTCATCATGACAGTCAACGTCTTTAGGTAAGTGTGATGTTCACCATGATGTGGAGGAATCACTGAGGTTGCACCACTGTGGCACAGGAGACCCCCAAGGAAGGCTTGGCAGGAACTGGACAGTGTCAGGGTCCCTGCTCAGCTCAGCAGGGCTTCAGTCTGAGCAGAGGGTTTGCAGAATGCATAATAAGATAACCAACACAGAGGCCAAGACAGAACTGGTTCTGTCTTATCAAATAGACAGAATCAGTGGGAGGCAGCCCTACAGACACATGGGTGCCAGGACTCCTAAGATGCACTAGGTACCAGATTATAGTGAAAACCAGGGGGAGGTAAAGCAAAGGATGGCTCAGAAGTTCTGAGTGACTGACTAAAATATCTGTGAGTGTGTTTACTTAGGCTGAGCACAAATGAGAGGAAATGTTTCAGAAGAAAGATGTTTAACTTTTTTAAAAAATTGTATGGAGTATGAGGTTTTTATGACACAGTCAGAGAAAGCTGTGTATTAGGTGGTCAAAAATGTGAGTTTGGATTTTGCTTAAGAAGACAGCTTGTGGATGCTACTTACCATCCTGCATACTGATTTTGATTTTACCCTCCTATTATGTCTCCTGGATATTTGTCTTTATTTAATATTTTTTTTTATGTATTTATCCAGTATTTCTAGTGGCTTTGTAGTGAGAAGTTTTCAGATTCTCAGCTTGCCATATTGTTGGAAGCATGTTACTGGGTACTTGATAAAAACTATGAGACAAAATAAATGAGCGGACACTGTGGATAACAAGTACATATGATGGGGAAAATTAAGGTAAAGCCCTCAACAATATCTGAATAAAAAAGGCAAAATAAGTGGCAGGGAGTCTAGTAGTGGGCTGGACTGGGTGACAGAAAGCAAGAAGGAGGTTGGAGGATGGGAAGATTCATAGAGGCTGAGTAGTAAGAGGTCTGAGACGCGGGTAGGGGGTGGAATCTGGAGACTGTTAGGTCACATTTAAGAAACCAATTTCTGTGGGTGATGAGAGAAGAACCTAAATTTTAAGAGTTTGGGGAATGCGTGGGAGGGCAACAAAAAATGTGACTGTGAAGAGAAGGTGAGAGGAAAAATGGTAGTTTGAGTGGGAAGCAGCTATAAGATAAAGAAGACCCTAAGTTTGAAGTTTTAGTCACACCTCCACTGAGTGTTATCTAGAATTTCAAAATAAATCAAACTTTATTAACTGATTCTTCTGATGAATACTGAAACTTAAACAACTATTAAAAGTTTAGAGTGTGATATATAAAAAAGTTACACATTAGGTCATAAATAGGGGTAGTGGTCTAAAACCTGTGAAGCTTTATACAATGAAGAATATTATTACTACTCCCTATCCTCCTTGGCATAACTTACAGATGATCATAATAAAGTAAGAAGCTCTGCTAAATTGAGCTATGTACATTTGAATAGTCATACTTTTAATGTTTTGATGCATTAAAAGGAAAAGCACTAACTAAATGTTGTAAATGAGAAGGTTTGCAGAACCTCTGTGTCCTTCCCTGGAATCACGTAAGGAGTGCTAAATTGGCACGCAAGGATCTGCCATAACAATTTTCTCCAGGAGTGTTCAGTCCTGTTCACCGAGTTCATTATACTCAGCTGTTGTTCTCAAAGAGCCAGCTGAAGGAAGTGGCAGAAGCGGTGACAAAGAGGCAGAAATAGAAGAGGAGAGAAGGTGAGAAAGCAAGGGCAGAAGCGGGATCACGGTTTCACACTGTCTCTGTCCGCTGTTTATCCCTGCACTCTCGGAGTATGCAATTCATTCAGTAAGGTCCTGGGGAATCACAGCACCAGCTCTTGGCTAAGAACAGGACTGGGCTGTTTTGAACTCCCTGTAAATCTCCTAAAAACTAGCCTTGGGCACCTCTGCTGTCCTTGGACAGTGTGAGGTTTGGGACTTCTTCACTCTGCCCATTCCCTTTAAGCTCGTTGGCCTCAGGGCCTGTGTGCTAACTGACATCCCCTTCCCATCATCTTCTGGGCAGAGTTCAGGGACACACAGGCTCTGTGGGCTGGTGACAAACAAGGAAAGTGCCACAAGTACTCACCATCATTCTATGTGGTCGCCAAGTGGGAGGCACAAAGCGGCTTGTGGCAGTCTGCTGTTGGCCAGGGTGAGATTAATTAGGGAGCAGGGTAAACGTGCGTGTTGCTTTTGGATAAGTGCAGGGCAGCCTGCCTCCCAGAAATCACTGACCCCGAGGATTCGGGTAAACACAAACACTCACACATGCTTATGAAAACGGCCCTTCAGCCCCAAGCAGAACCAGTGGAGAATATCGGAGGCACAGACAGAGCAAAAATTCCTTTCCTCAAATACTCAAACTCTATTACACCCATCTAAATACATAAACCTTATTATATGTAACCTGTGCTTAAAAGTTGGATGACAGGAAGTTGAACTGGCAAATGTATTCCTTCTGAGTATGCTAACTGGAGAAAATATGTAAATAATTTTTCTCATGAAAAAATAGACACCTGTTTCAACTAATGTTTTGCTAATGTTTTGGGGGGATATGAAAATTTTCGTGAGTCTGCTGAAAACCATAGACAGGTTCCCTAGAAAAATGCATGCATGAGAGAGAGAGAGAGAGAGAGAGAGAGAGAGAGAGAGAGAGAGAAGGAGAGGTTGAGAGAGAGGAGAGAGAGAGAACTTAGAGAGAACGCACTATGGATGCTGTTTCAGAAGAAACACTCTTTGTCTGAGTCTCATTTGTGGACACATATATATGGGTTCAGGATGAGAGGTCCCATCACAGTGTATCATGGGAAGAATGTGCATTAGTGAAATCTGAAATTTTAGTGAGGGTTCCCTATGTACCAATAACTTGGTTAGGCAATTGATGGCTATTATTTCTAATTTTCAAAACAATCTTGCAGAGTAGCTAACATTACCTCTCTTTTATGGATGAAAAATTGAGACTGAGAGATAAACTAACTTGGCAGGAAAACAGTATTTCCTAGGGGTCCACAGCCTAGACTCCAGTGTCAGATTACTTGGGTTTAAATTATGTTTTTTTCTTACTTATTAGTTAAAAAATTCTGGGGAAGTCTCTTATCCCTTTGTGCCTCAGTTTCCTCAGCTGTCAGAGGGGACAATGATAGAATTAAGTTACTCCATAAGATCTTATGAAGATTAAATAAAGCGAACCATGCCAAGTGCCTAGAACATTGACTGGCACCTGATAAGCACTATATAAATATTTGCCATAATGGCTGTTATGGATAAACATCACAGAGTAGTAAGTAGGGGAATTATACCAAGTTCTGTCTGGTTGGAGCTTCTGTCTGTCACACTGTGCAACTTTCCAAACTTGTTCTATATTTGTTCTTTCGCAAATCATGTAATATTTCCAAAATTTAGTTTCTGCATCCATATACTATAGACAGTGATAGTAATAACAAAGCACCTCACTATTTGTTGAAAGGATAAGTACAGTTTGGTAAATGGTCAAGTGCTGTGCCAACGTCCTTTGCTGTTGTTACCAGTGATGAAAGAAGCAATCCGACTCAAAGCAAAGGGCCTGGAGATGTCACTTGTACATTTATTGTCATGGCATTGAATTTCTATCACGTGCCTTTGCCTCTGAATCTAGTTTGGATGATATAAGTCATTGCGGGATGGCCCCAGGTCTGCAACAAGAATTCCACAATCTTGACAAGTCAAACTCAGATGTAAGGTAGAGTTTAACCACCCCATTGGACCTTCAGTAATATTTGCTTAAATTGGGAAGAAAAAAAGAGTAAGTTTTTCTTGTATTAAAACAAATGTTTGGGAATCACATTTCTGTTTATCCAAAAACTGAGAGAACATAGTAGTAGCCAAAAGTTCATTATGTTGGCACAGAAACTTCTATTTTTTTAAACATCGAGTTCAGCGTCCTCAGCTGGAATGCATGATTTCAGTTACTTTCCAAAAGGTCAGTTTATTTCTGGTAGTAATATCTGTGCAATGCAAAGAACCAGAGGTGAAAATAGGAATGAAGACGTGGTCTGTGGAACAGATTATATCCCTTCCCGGATCCCATAGGGAAACTCAGAAACCGGAGCATAGCTCTCCTAAAGTGGAGACTTCCAATCCGGAATGAAATTAGGATGTTGCAGGAGACCCAGTTAATCAAATTTAGTTCCATCTTGTTCACAGAGTCTAATTCCCTAGACATCTATTTATGTCTCGTTTCTGCTAATTCATGTCCGTCAACTTCTTCAAGATGTAATTCACAGTATAACATAAATTGACCAGGCATATATTGAGTGCCTAATAGTTATTAGACGTGTACAGTAATCCAAGACAAAAGACCTGGTTTCTTTTCTTAAGTTGCTCAGCCTGGGGACAGAGACAGTTCTGCCATAATTCATTCCAGAAACTGCTATGTGTTAGGTGCCCAGTAAATGTCAGTTGGAAGAATGACTTCATGTGAATGAAATTATAAATTGCTGTTGGAGAAATATTGTGAGAAAATAAGGTGCTTAGGGGGTAGGTAGTGGTCAGGGAAGAATTCCTCAGGGAAGTGACATTTGTACAGTCTGGTAGAAGCGTAGGCATTCGCTGTATGGGAAACAAGTGAGCATTTTATGGAAGAAGACAAAAGTATGAGACTGCAGGGTGGGCGATGGGTTCCTTCAGCAGCACTGCTTTGCTGAGATTTCATGTATGAGTGAGAAAGGAAGAGGCAGCTAACAAGATACACAGGGGACACACTGTTACTGCTTTCATATTCTAAATAAAAGGAAGTCCGTGTTTACTCTGTACTTCTGAGGAATCCCAGGAAGTTTCACATAGCTAATCTCTTTCTCTCATTTGTCCTCTCAGCACTTTGCACTCACAGAAAATTGCTGACATTTTGCCCATGTGAGCAGAGAGTTTGGTATTGAGTCTAAGAGTTGGGCACCAGAACCAGCCCTGCCCCACTCCAAGGGTCGAGCTCACCCCTCCACACTTCACTACTTACGCATCCTTCACTGCTGTGCTGCCTCCTTCCATGGATGGGAGGCCAGGTGGCTGAGGCCAGGGCTGATCGAAGGGCAGGGTAGAGGGTTCTGCCAGTACTCACCTGAATTGTGGGAAGGCGGCTGCTTGAACTGACATCCGAAAGAAATGCCAGGTGAGAAGCACAGTGAATAGTCTGCAGCCAGGATGTGTGAGCATGGAATGGATTTGAGACACAAGGTTGAGCGATCATGACCAAGAAGAGGATGGAATTAGATGTAGAGAGAGGATGGTAAGTCTGGAGAACTTTCCCAGGCTGGTTTCAGATACTTGTGATTCTTTTGAACAATTGTCTATGGCATTCTTTGGGACTGGGCTGAGATCATTACAGGGGTTCACTATGGACCGATGGTTAGAACTGCTTCTATGAGCTTCCATACCATTGCATCCTGTGCATGCCTATCACATTTGCAATTACTTTTTAATGCCTGTATTTCTCACCAGGTTGTAACTCCACAACAGCAGGAACTGTGGTGGCTGCCCATCTTATGCTGCAGCCTCAGTGCCTAGCTTAGTGGCTGTGCAGTACATATTACTGAAGGAATCATTGCATGGTTGTATGGTTGGCCTTGCTCTCCTTTCTGGCTCTGCAGGGTGTGCAGTTAGTAGTCTTGTTGAGATGAAAGGGGTGGGTGAAATCTTGAGTAAAACTTTGATCCATTGCAGCTCTTTCCCTAAAGGAAGGAGTGTGACCGACTCTTCTCTCTTGAAGGGAGATGCTGCCTTTTGAAGTGGTACCTGAGGGACCCGAAGAGAATCCACTCTCCTACTAGAGAACACAATCCTCCCTGAGCTTCCTTTCTTCCACAGGCCAGGACTTGGTTTTTTTTTTTTTTTTTTTTGGTGTAGCAGACATTCAGGAAATGCCTGTTGAATTGACTTTTTAATGTGCCATACAAGAAAACAAAAGGCAAGGCATTTGAGATTTCTCTGAACTGAAGAAAACAACTTGGATAAAGTTTACAAGAAGAAAGAGGGCTTTTTTTCACAAGTACAAATTTAGATTTGGAAGTCAGCCCTAGCCTCATTTTATATACAGGGACCCTGAGAACCAGGGGCTGAAATGCTTTGCTCATCCGTGCATATACCTAATGTTTAGGTGTCTGTGTGACACCTAAACCTTGGTGCATGGATCGGAGCACTTGCAAATCCAACACTTGAACTGAACTCGTTGACCTCGTCTCCCTACTCAGCCTTTCTCCCTTTTTTTTTTAAAGAAGGAAGAAGGTAAGTATGCCTGGTCTAGGGTAGGAAAACAGAGGCTGAAGGTGGTGAAGGCAGCTGAATAAAAAGCCCAGAGTGTGCACCTTATTAGCCTTGATTTCCTCTTAACTTTGAAGTTCCTTCCAAGGCTTTGAGAGTTTTCTTTTATTCACACACACGCAGCTCTGTACCTCCCGACAGCTCCCCAACTACACACACGTACACATGTATAATTTCTATGGACAGCTTTGATGGATATTCGTGAGACCACATGTTCCTCCATTCATGCTCTTTCTTTCTCTTAAATATTTATAAAGGTTCACAAGCAGAAATAAAAGTCCCTCAGATTCAGAGCCAACTAAAAATAACACTTCTATTTCTTGCCAGGCAATCTGGCATCAATCAAGGCCATTGGGAAGATGCTAGGGAGGAAAGAAGAGGAGCTGATTGATAACCTCCTTATCCAGTTTTTTAGTCATCCCTCTCTGTTATTAATAAGTTAGCAAGATTGACAGCATGGGATGTAACACAGATGCTTTGGGGTTCCTGCTGCTGAAGATAGCTTCTTCTTCATGGGTTCCTTGATAAAATGTGTCCTCGAGGAGAGAGGGTTCTGAACTAGCTAATTGCCAGGGAACTCAAGTTGTTGAGCAAAGGGAAGAATGGGTGGAATCTTTGGAATTGGGCGGGGACTTCATGAGCTCTCTAGATAAGCACCATTTCTGTTCACGGGGATTAAGCATTACCTTGAGCCTTATATATGGGGCTGTCATTGACTAATACACTCAGTAGTGGCTACCTTGTAGCTTCGATGTCTATATGGGTTTCTATTTAAGCCTCACAGCCCCCTGAGCTATACCATTGGGAAGCTTGGCAGTCATGCCTTCCCTTCTGGGATCACCCATCCACTGCCTCTAGCAGAGTGATTTAAGTTTTTCCTGGGGATTTTGTTCACTTCATCTCTTTTGCAAAAGGTGGGCGTTTTTCTCAGAGAACTGCAAGTATTGAAATTCTAGTCACATCTCTCTGATTCTCTTCTTCCTACCTGTGGTCAGACTTTATCTTCTTTTGGTTTGGAAAAATGTTTTTAGATCATAGTGCATTCTTTTCTGTATTTTTGTCCTTGCCTTCCAAAACTTTGGTTTATGTGTTTGAAAGCTTTGATTTTCAATACTTTTACCACGGATATGGGTTTTAAGGGCAAATTTTCAAATTTAATGCTTTAAATTTGACTCCGTTTTTTAGTTGAATCAGCTGCTTTCCACAGGATAGTATAGATAAAGTTATTATTACTGGCAAATTGGCAATGAAGACAGTGTAAAATGAAAAGCACAATGGGTGTGAGAGAGCAACAGGAAACAACCTCAGGTAAATACCCAGAGTGTTATCCTGTTGTACAAGCCACCACTTTTTATTGTCATCTATTTATTCTTATGAACCTGGACATCATCATTGGGAAGGGGAAAGGGAAAAGATGCTTCTTCACAAATGGATTTGCAGTGAGAAAAAGGAGTTTAAAATGAAATTAATCTGAACCAGGAAAGCGACATTAATAATCTATATCCTCCACATTGTGGGCATTGGTTTTTATCTCAAAGTGACTGGGTGGCCATCTCAACTTTCAGTTCAATGGAATCAATGTTGTGTCTCCTGATGGGATCAATAGGCAATGAAGGGAATTACAATGTCGGCTGGGGTGATTGATTCTATTAAGGGAAAATTGAGCTACCACTCTATATTGTTGGTAAGAAAGAATACATCTGAGATGCAAGAGATTCTTTCCTGCTCCGTGCTCTGTGACAAAGGTCTATGGGAAAGTACAAGAAGGTTTACTAATCATCAGGACTATTCAGGATTAAAGGCTTGGGCCACTCCACCAGGTAGAGAATCACAACAAGCTGAAGTGCTTGTTAAAGGAAAAGGGAATAGAATGAGTAGTAAAAGGAGGCAGTTATAAATACCAGCTGTGAAAATAAGACCAGAAATGAGTATTGTAGTTGTAATGAGTATTTCTTCCTTATTTGTTATGAGTATATTTGTGTGTATATATACATATATACTAAACAAATACTTTAGTTTTTTTCTTTCCTATTCCCTTATTTTGTAATATCAGATTTATTGACTTTTTATTAGTATTTAAGTATTAATCTTACATCATAGGTATGGGATGTCATGAAAAAATTAAACACCACTCACGAACTTTACCTTCTCTTCCAGGAAAGGGATTAGCGTGTTTTGAGTTGTACAGAGGATAGTTGCCTTCTCGGCCTCCATAATTTGTGAGCCAATTCCTATAATAAATCCCTTCTCATATATATCTATATCTATCCTATTTGTTCTTTTTCTCTGATGAATTCTGACTAATACATATGGTAAATGCTAAATAGAATTGCTAAGAAGCTGCTGGATAATCTATTGGGGAAAACTGGGAACATTTCATGGAAGAGGTGAAGTTGGAGGTTGCATCAGAGCCTACTTTTCATAGGTGGTGTTGGTGCCAGAGGTGGTTCCAGGCTAAGGAACAGAGTAATATCTGAATGCACATGGTAATATTGGTATATGTAGTTTCCATAATCCTTTCCTGTGGAAGGCCAGCTAGTAAATACAGGGTGTGACATAAATAGGTTAATAGTTGTCCATATGGAAAATAATATAGTAATCAATAAATAATAATACAACAATAACCTCTGTTTTTTATATACTCATAACTGTAAACCTACTTTTACCCTACCCTGTATTTTAGATTTGTAGGCCATAGACTCTCTGTCTCAACTATTCAACTGTGCTGTTATACTGTGAAAGCAGCTATAGATAATATGTAAATGAAAGGGGATTGGTGCTGTTTCAATAAAACTTTACAAAAGTGCCTGATTTGGCCCATAATCTATAGTTTGCCAACTTTCAGTCTAAAGAACTGAGAGCAAGGTACCTGGAGTGAACTGAAAATTGACTAATTAATGGAGAGCATTGAAATCTGGGCTAAATAATTTGTATATTTTTAGGGTAAGGAAAACCCACTAAAGGATTATAAAGATAAAAACAATCAGAAAAATATTAAGAAAGCTTTTCTAATAAACCCAAGTCACTACAGTCAGTTAATATTCAACAAAGGGGGCAACACCATAAAATGGAGTAAAAATAGTCTCTTCAACAAATGGTGTTGGGAGAACTGGACAGCTATGTGCAAAAAATGAAACTCAAGCACCAACTTACACCATACACAAAAATAAATTCAAGATGGATAAAAGACTTAAATATAAGCCGTAACACTGTTAAAATCCTAGAGGAGAACATAGGCAGGAACATCTCAGATATCTCACACAGCAACATTTTTACTAATATGTCCCCCAGAGAAAGGGATATAAAGGGAAAAATAAACAAATGGGATTTCATCAAAATAAAAAGCTTCTGCACAGCTAAAGAAAACAGCATTAAAATAAAAAGAGACCCAACTATATGGGAAAACATATTTGCCAATGATACCTCAGACAAGGGTTTAATCTCCAAAATATACAAAGAACTTACATGACTCCACTCCAAGAAGACAAGCAACCCAATTAAAAAATGGGCAAAGGACTTGGACAGGCA
>PVKM010029811.1:0-17616 GCA_004027735.1 Carollia perspicillata | reverse complement strand
AGCTGGTTAGAAATGCAAATTCCCAGCCCCTCCCCCGCACAGACTGATCAGAAACTGGAGCAGGGGCCCAGCAATCTGTGTTCCGACAAACCCTCTAGAGGATTCTGATGTGGACAAAAAGTTTGAGCCCTGGTTGGTGTAGCTCAGTGGACTGAACGCGGGCCTGTGAACCAGAGGGTTGCTGGTTCAGTTCCCAGTCAGGGCACATGCCTGGGTTGCAGGCCAGGTTCCTGGTGGGGGACGCATGAGAGGCAACCACACATTGATGTTTCTCTCCCTTCCTTCCCTTCTCTCTAAAAATAAATAAATAAAATCTTAAAAAAAAAAGTTTGAGACACACCTGCCAGGTCTGGGGTGGGGCCTGGGAATTTGCATTTCTGACAGCCTCCCAGGTCGTGTCTGCCCAGGGACCTCACTTTCAGAAAGCCCAAGGAGCCCTTGGAGAATGTCACACCATTTCTTGGCTTAAGCCTCCTAGCCAATATTAGGGAGCCGGAGCCGGAGCTGGGACAAAGCGAAAAGAAGAAAGTGGAGAGGAAGCTTCTGGTACCTTAAACCCAAACACGGAGGCCTCAGCCCCTAACCGAGTGAGCCCGGTGCTACTGGGCTAGTCTCCTCAACGCCAGTCACAAGAAAGAGTTTCCATCATGTGTGGTGTCCCTGCGACACTGTGGACATGGTTTGCACGCATTCTCTCTCCTTGGACTCTGCTCTCAAAATTTGCCCTTTGGTCCAGGGGAACAATGGTTTTAAGTAATCCAGAATGGCTTTTTCTTTTTCTTTCTGATTTGGAAAAGTTTCCAATGTCTGTTTTTGTTTTTCCAGCTTCGTTTTTTTGTTTGCGTTTTGAGACCTGGGTTCAGTGATCAGATCTCCCTTTTATTTGAGTCATCTCTGAATTCTCGTTTTCTCCGGCCTCGGTTTCCCAAAGTAAAAAGTGAACTGTCACCTCACGGGATTATTGCGACGACGAAATTAAATGACAGACGCAAAGTTCCTGTCCCTTAGTAAATACGTAATAAATGCTAGTTTCTGTACTTCTGGTCTCCCAAATAGGTGAGCACACACCTCCCGGCTGATCAATATGCTGAAATCAGGGCAGAGGTAAAGCTGCTGAGAAGTTGGGAGAAGTCTAAGGAATGTGGGCAGACGGAGCACGGCCCCCCACGGAGGGGGGCCGCAGGTCAGAAACCACGGGTAGACTCAGATGTTGCAGACTGAGGCAGGGTTCAAGGTGTGAGTGTGGCAGAATCTAGAGGAGCCAGCAGCTCGGAGAAGGGCAACGAGAAGTGAAACCGAAACCGGGCCCTCGGCTGGGCAGCATGGAGGCCCCAGCCAGTGCCGCGTGTTCCTGGGGGCGGGGCGGGATACGGGGAGGGGGAGCCTCCTTTGCGTTCAGGCAGAGGGACCCTCGTTAGGCCGCCTGGCTGCCTTTGGTTATGTAGAGGAAATGTTGACTTCAGGGACCTTGGAAATGCCCTGCTCTTCAGTTAGGACGGGACTGACACAGGGATGACCCAGAGCTGCATCCCTCTGGGACCTGGAGAGGGCTGGGTCCTCTTCTGTGACCCTGATTTGGCCACGGGAGAGGTGCCATAGCCTTGGGTCCGTGGTCAGGATGTCTGGAGAGGAGCTAAAGGAAAAGCAAAGATTCTTAATTCCCTCTGATTAACCCTTGACTAGTTATTTCGGAGCTGCAGGGCAGATCCCGTCTAGCTAGTGGTGGGGCATCTGGTCCAGGTCATTTTCAGCCCCGGATCCAGGGGGACCATTCATGACCATGGCCAGTTCATGAGATGCCTTACGAGGTAACGAGGCTCACACATGCACTTGGTGAGGCTGCTGTGGAGGGGCTTTCCGTTTGGGGCTGGAGGCTGGGCTCCCCCAGGTGTAGGTTCTCTTCAGGTCCCACCTCTATGGGGCTTGGGGAGCGATAAGGTGGAGTCTTAGCCCAGCTGCTGAGGGCTCTGGGGGGAGCAGTTATCTGGAAGTGCAGAACCCAAAAGCCAGCAGAGACACGGAGGTCAGCCTTATCAGGGAGTGCCAGGAACATGAAAAGCTGGGGCCACGGGAGAAAATGGCTGGGATAGAGCTGTTGCCAGAGCCTGACCAGCTGCCCTTGACCCTGCGCGAGGCAAGGTGCGTGGGAGGGCTGGTTGAGTGTCAAGGTGGCCGGTTCTGTGATTTTTCTCAGGAGTCTCCACAGCTGGATCTGAAGGCAGTTCCCGGGGCGGGGCTTCAGAAATGCCTTCCACACAGCCAGCAGCATGTGAATGAGTGACTTTCAAAAGGTTAACATTTAGATGTTTGCATTTCAGAACAAATGATCAATTTCAGTGAGATACTTTCGCAAAGTCAGTTGCATTTCCGTTTACTAGTAACAGTGAACTAAAAAACAATACTGGCAACACATAAAGGTTTGATATTTAAGGAAGTGGGAGAACTATGAAAAGAAAGATTTTAATTCTCAATAACGAAAATGGAACAAGATAAATAAAGGGAGAGATTTACTTATTAAGTGCAAATTAAAAATACAAGTACTTCATACCTACTGAAGAAGCAAAATAATAAAACTCAACATGAATGTGCTTGTAGGGAAGTAATCCCACTCTCACATGGGTATGTTTTCTGGAGAAACGCAGGCTGCCGAGAAAATAATTGTGTCCTTTGGGAAGTACTCCCAGGAAAAGAACGGAGAGAAAGGTTATTTGTACAAAGGTAGTTGTAGCCACACTGTTTGTATAGTGAAAATCTGGCCATCATCTGACCACCTGACAATTTGATCGTGGTTGTGCAAAGTAGAAAATGTGAATATTCCAACACATGAATAACTTAAAGTCATAAATCTGAGGACGTTGGCAATACTGTAGATGGCCCATGTCTGTTAAAACGTGCAATGTGGAATGAGTTTGTTATGTGGACACTGACAACTATCAGACTGTGTGTCTGATGAAGACATCAGTGCTCTCTGGACTTTTCAGTGATCTAAATCAGTGCTTCTTGGCCCTGGCTGGTGTGGCTCAGTGGATAGGGTGCTGGCCTGTGAACACAAGGGTCGCCGGTTCGATTCCCAGTCAGGGCACGTTCCTGGGTTGTGGGCCTGCTCCCTGATAGGGGGCATGCGAGACACAACCACACACTGATGTTTCCCGCTCTCCTTCCTTTCCCTTCTCTCTAAAAATAAATAAATAAAGTATTTAAAAAATAAGTAAAATATTTTAAATCAGGGCCTCTTGGACTTTAATGTGATTATATCATTTGGGGGTTTTGTTAAAAGGTGGGTTTTGATTCAGTAGGAGTGGGGTAGGGCCGAAGGAGTGGGGTAGGGCTGAAGATTCTAATTTTTTTCTTTTTTTAAAGATTTTGCTTATTTATTTTGAGACCGAAGGGAAGGGAGGGAAAAAGAGAGGGAGAGGAGCACCAACATGTGGCTGCCTCTCATGCCTGTGCACCCGTTTCAGTGCTCCGTAGCCATTTGGACTTCCGTCTTGGAAAGTTCTGACGAGAGAACAATTCCACCATCACAGAAAGTTCTGTCGGGGACAGTGTTGACCTAAGTCATCAAAGCTCTAACTCGAAGGGGGTTTTTATCTCTTTCCATAGAGCTGTTTGAAGTAGATAACAAAGAGCTTGTTCTATTCCTCTGCAGTCACAAGTCACACAGGTATACATTGGTGTATAAGACGTAGACGAGATAAAGCAAGGAACAATGTCCAGTGATTAAAATCTTCGATAAGTGGATTTCGGGTTTCTCACTGACTTGACTGTCAGTCCGTAGATGTGTTGTTGTCCTAATTATTCTTTGGCTGTCAATGGGCAGTGATTCTCATAAATCGGTTTGAGTTTCTTTGCTAATTTTTCCTCTTCTCGCATTATTAATGTGTACTAAGGAGTTACTGTTCAAAGAAGTATTGCAATAATGTAAAGTACAGAAGTGTATAGCTTGTGAAAAAAATACAGCCCTCCCTCCCCCATCTAGGGGTTTCATCAGTTTATATTTTTAAAGTGTATCTTTTAAGTAGGATCAATCTGTATTGGTAATCAAAGGATGTGGTCTTGATCTTTGGTGACTGAAAGTTTGCTGAATGATTTCTTTTTTTCTTCTCTTTCTTTCTTTTTTTCTTTCTTTCTCTCTTTATTTTTCTTTCTTTCATTTCTTTCAGTTGGAAGTACTGACAGTTGCCATTTTCTTTCAGGAATTTATGCAAATATTCTCACGAAGTTCTCTCAGAAGAGAACTTTAAAGTTCTGGAACAACATCAGCTCTCTGGACTGAACCAAGAAGAATTAGCAGTGCTTCTCATCCAGAATGACCCTTTCTTTATGCCCGAGGTAAGTTAGGACTCCTCGGTTTGCGAAGCAGGAAGAATACAGAATTGGCAGTGTTGTGTCCCGGATGTGCTGGGGGAGGAGCAGGGAGAAACTCGAAGTTAACACCAGGGCTCTGCACCATCAAGTGGGTGTTGTTGAGGGACCTAAAAGATTCCAGCAATTTCCTTCCCGCTTGAAGTTTTGTAAGAATTTGAGTCCGGAGTACCTCCTCTCCTAGGCTGCTAGGGAACCCTGTCGGAGCAAGTGTGATCTGGAGATGCAGTAGGACTAATTGATACTTTCCATCATGGTGGCCTCCTGGAAGAGGTGAGCTTTGAGTGAAGGTTTTGGAAAAATGACAGGGTATAGTGGGTTGAGGTTACAGGCTAAGCTGTTGTAACAAGGAGATCCCAAAATGTAGTGATTCAAATAAAATACAATTTTATTTCTCTGTCACTTGATGGTCTAGATCAGGGGTCATCAAATGTCAGCCCGTGAAGCAAACTGGCCTGCCATCTGTTTTTATAAATAAAGTTTTATTGAAACACAATCACACTCACTCATTTAAATCTCCTATGGTTTTCTTGATACAGGTGTGAGTTGAGTGGTTGCTACAGAGACTGAGTGGTCTGCAAAGCCTAAAATGTTTACTTGCTGTCTGGTCCATTGCAGAAAAAGTCTGCCAACTTTTGGTCTTGCCTAGGTATAGGCAGGCAGGTAGCCCGGTGGTCAGTAAGCGGAAGCAAATGGAAGGGAGGCCGTTTCCTTTTTACAAGATGCGACCTGTACATTGTATTCAGCATATCTGCTCCAATCTCTCTGGTCAGCGCTTCTCACGTGGTCACACTTAGCTGGAAGGCAGGCTGGGAAATGTAGTTTCTGTCCGGGTAGCCATGCATTTAGCCAAAACGTGGGAGCTGCTATTCCTGGAAGAAAGATAGGGACAATGGCAGAGAATTAACATCCTCGTCCGTAGGAAATATTAACTTGGAAATCAGAGAGTGCTGTTTAAAGAATGGTGTCTGACCTGAGAAAACTCTTTGAGCGGAGAACTTGGCCTCACCCGGGAAGAGAGGCACAGAAACATGAAGGAGTGGGTAGGGGGGTCGAGCTGAGATAAGCAAGGTTGAAATCCAGATGTGCCATTATGTTTGACAGGAGACCTGGGAGGGACCTCTGGCGGGTTAAATACTTTTCGACTCTAAGCCCCGTGTGCTTCCCTGAGGATTTTAAAAACTTACAACATGAGGGGTGTTTGTGAGCTGACCATTGCGCCCGGGAGAGAGAGAGAGAGACAAACAAGGCACTCTATAAAAATGTGCTTGGGGAGGAAGAAGGGGGAAGGAAATACATCCCATTTCCTCTCCCCACCCTGTGCGTTCTTTCATCCAGGCATTTGGATTCGCCTCCGTGCCCAGGAGCCCAAGGTTTAGAGGTTTCGTTCTGGGATATCTGTGGCCCTTGGCCTGTGTGCAGCCGCGTCCCCTCTGGCTGCCAGCACGGGGGAGATGCCTTACACACCAATTTCGTTCAAGGTCCCGTTGACAAACAGGCATCCTCTCCTTTCCCTTTCCCATCATGAAGGAACGATGCGAGGAAGACTGGCTGTGCCACCTGAGAAGAACGTTGACGTGTGGTCCTCCCTTAGTCTGGTGTTAAACTCGGAGGTTTGGAAAGGTCCCTCATCAAGGTCAGACCTCTGCTTCAGTTCTCCAGAGTCACCAAGGGCTTCTTATTTCGAGTCCCTGTAGAAGAAGGGGAGTAGCCACTCTTCCTTCTCTGGGGAAGAGGTCAGCAATTAAGAACCTACCAGAAGGTTCTGTTGAGGGGTCCCAGAAAAGCCCACGGACAGAAGACCCTCTCAGGGGGGTGTTCTTGTCATCCTTCCATCACAGAGAGTCCATGAAGGAGGCAGTGCCAGCTGACCCTCTCTTTCCCTTTTAAGAATTTAGAACTCCTGGCTAGTGGGTGGGGTGAGGAGGTTCATGCCTGAAGTTTATTTTTAGCTAGTAACTAAATTGCCATTTACCACCGGTCAGGGTTAAAGTCACAGACTGGAGACTGCACCGTTTCCTGAACTCTAGGAGTCTGAGCAGCTGGTTCCTTTAGTGCTCAGTTGACTGGAGCATCGTTAGTGTGTGTCTCTTCAAAAATGCCTGGGGAGTAGAGCAAAAAAATGTTTTTTTAAGATTTTAAAAATTTATTTTAGAGAGAGGGGAAAAGAGGGAGAGAAACAGTGATGTGAAAGAGAAGTGTCAAACGGTTGCCTCTTGTATGTGCTGTGATTGGGGACCGAACCGATAACCCAGGCTTGTGCCCTGACCCAGAATCAAGCAGCGACCCTTCGCTCCTCGGGACAATGCCCAACCTACTGAGCCACGTTGGTCAGGGTGAGCAGGCGTTTTAGCAGGATGGGTCAGCCAGGTTCAACTCATTTCACAAAAACTTGGTCAAGGGTGGTCCTTCCATGTCTCAAAGTCGTGACTCGGCCGCTAACTACCTGTGTGATCTGGGACAAGGCACTTAATTGATCTGTGTTTCATTCCATTTATTGTTCATTTTGCATTTGTTCAACTGCACTTAGGAGAGTCAGCAGGTGGTGGGCACTCAGACCTTGGAGGTGGCAGTGGACATGACACACTCCCTGCCCTAAAAACCTCAAAATGTTTACTTTTTTAGAATATTTTTTTAAAAAGATTTTACCTGTTCATTCTTAGAGAGAGGGGAAGAGAAGGAGAGAGAGGACGAGAAACGTCCATGTGTGGTTGCCTCTCACATGCCCTGCACCAGGGACCTGGCCTGCAACCCAGGCATGTGCCCCGACTGGGAATCAAACCGGCGACCCTTTGGTTTGCAGCCCATGCCCAATCCACTGAGCTACACCAGCTGGGGCACTTTTCTAGAATCTTAAAGTATCAGACAAGCCTGACTTCCTGGGATATAAACTTGTGAAATTGAAATGTACTCATGAAAGGAAATAATGTTTTCCTTTGTTCCAGTCTACATAAGGCCGGGAGCATTCGAACTTAAACATCAGTGTGGTAACAGCATTCGAACTTAAACATCAGTGTGGTAACAGGAATGTTAAAACTATCATTTGTGGAGTTGCTCATTGTTCTTTTTTTTTTTTTGCTAGAGCCTCTGGGATACTAGTCCTTTAGCTTTAGCATGAATTACCTGGAGGGTTTGTTAAAACACAGATTATGAGGGCCCTGGCTGGTGTGGCTCAGTGGATTGAGCACTAGCCTATGATCCAAAGGGTTGCCGGTTCGATTCCCAGCCAGGGCCCAGGCTTGGGTTGCAGGCCAGGTCCCCAGGAGGGGACGTGTGAGAGGCAACCACACATTGATGTTTCCCTCCTTCCCCTAAAAATACGTAAATAAAATCTTAAGATGTTGGGCCCCACCTCTGGTGGTTCTGACTCCAGATACGGGGTTTGCATTTCTCCTAAGTTTCCGATGGAGCTCATGCTGCTGGTCGAGGGGCCCCTTTGAGAACTGCAGATCTAGAATCAGCAGAGCCTGGCTCATAGGCCCTATAGCAATATCAGTTCGTATCAGTTCGAATCTGGTTTTACAGGTTGTCTGCGTGATGGACTCGTTGTGGCTAGAGTCTGCATCCCTGTCTTTGCCACCTAGACAAGTCGATCTGGTTTGCTCAGACTCTGTTGAAGCAGCCTCCAAATGCTTTGATCTTTAAGGTTCTTCAGGTGACAGTTCGAACATTTGCCTTACATTGTATATTTTGCACAAGATATTCACAGTTTTATTATTGACTCTGCTCAGCAATGTGGTTTAAGTACACAGAGCAAATATATTCCTCTTTTACAGAAAAGGAAACAGGGGCTGGGAGTAAGTAATTCAAGTGCGGTGGGTCTAGGTTTGCAGATGTCGATCTTTTATTTATTTGTATTTTATTTTTTCAGTCCTCACCCAAGGATGTGTTTATTGATTTTAGAGAGAGAGGAAGGGAGAGGGAGGGGGAGAGAGGGAGGGAAAAACAGAGAAACATCGATCAGTTGCCTCCTGTATACTCCCCGACCGGGACTGAACCCACATCCTAGGTATGCGCCCTGTCTGGGATTCGAACCCGCAGCCTTCTGGGGTGTAGGATGACGCTCCGACCAACTGAGCTATCCTGCCAGGGCTAGGCTGTAGACTTTTAAACTAATGCCTTCCAGTCCTGCATTACATGGTCTGGCCTCAGATAGAACGATATTTCTTCTGCCCTCCTTTCAGTAAGAACTACATCCCCATAGATAAACAGCTACGTCTTCGTAGATATGTAGATATGTATATTTACATAGACATATAAGAATTACCTTTCTTGGCTGATCTTTTGAGAAACATTGCCACATTCTGCCTAGCAGAGACCGGGGTCTGGATTTTCAACAGTAGCAGGTAAGATCAGCCTGTCCTTTAACTGCTGAATGAGTTGATATCCAAAGGTGGGCTTTCCTCTTTGAGGTGCCCTTGTAATGCAGGGCCCGCGTTGGGTCCTGTTTGATCCCGTCTGTAGCTGGCCAGCCTTACTTTGATTCTTCCGAAGCATCAAATTCCCGTCTCTTTTAGAGAGTCCTCCGGCCTCCTCTGCCCCCAATGAACAATCAGTTGAATATAATTCATGAAAGACTGTGGAATATGCATGCATTTTTTTTCCCTTTGGTATATCGCTGCCTGCTTCTGAAATGTTTGTATAGTTGAACGTTCCTTAACGAATGTGTGGCAGATAGAGAAAAGTGTTTTGTCTCTGGCTGTTCTCTTTTCCGTAGATATGCAAAAGTTACAAGGGAGAAGGTCGAGGACGCATCTGTGACAAGCAGCCGCCGTGCGAAAGGCTCCACATCTGCGAGCACTTCACCCGAGGGAACTGCAGTTATGCCAACTGCCTCCGGTCTCATAACCTGATGGACAGGAAGGTGCTGGCGGTCATGAAGGAGCACGGGCTGAGCGGGGACGTGGTGCAGAACATCCAGGACATCTGCAACCACAAGCATAGCCGGAAGAAGCACGGGCTGCGAGGTGAGCACCGTGCACATTTTAGTGTGCGGGGTAGTCGGAAGTAAAGAGACATCACGGGGGAGGAGGAGCTCCCCGCAGTCCTTCTGCCTCACCACGGAAAACTCTCCTGGTTTTCCCTGTCCGACCTTGTGCATGTTCTTTACATAATTTTTACATGTGATTACAGGGTAGGCAAAAGTAGGCTTACAGCTGTTTGTTTGGAAAAGTAATACGATAATTAATAAATAATAACAAGAATAAACTGTTTTGCGTTCTCACAGCTGTAAACCTACTTTGCCCACCACTGTAGAATCGTAGTAAATATGTGATTTTGCAATTGCCTTTCATGCTAAATAAGCACTATTCCCCCCACCCCAACCAGGTTTTAGAAAATGTTTAGCATTTTTCTAAAAGCTACTTGATAAAGCTTTTTTTTTAATGAAGAAAATGTTTTTAGATTCCCCAGTTCACCTTCTGTCACAATTATTTTATCACTTTCTTTATGTGTGTCTGTATAGACACACACACACACACACACACGCACGCACGCATGCACACCATTTCTGTGTTTAAAGCGTTTGAGGTGTGGAGTCCTCAGGAGACTCCTAAACATACCCGGATGTGCCTCCGCAAAACGAGGCCATTCTCTACATAAATCACAGTACAGTTACCACAGGATGCTTAGCATTAACATATGCAATTTAATGTATTGTCCTCAGTACTTTTCTTTAAATATTTAATTTATTTATTTTTAGAGAGAGGAGAAGGGAAGGAGAAAGAGTGGGGGAGAAACATCAATGTGTGGTTGCCTCTCATGTGTCCCCTACTGGGGACCTGGCCCACAACCCAGGCGTGTGCCCTGACTGGGAATCGAACCAGCAACCCTTTGCTTCACAGGCCTGTGCTCAATCCACTGAGCTACACCAGCCAGGGCCTCAGCACTTTTCTTTAAAAATTTGTTTGTTTTTATTTTTAAACTGGTAAAATAGAAGAGACAATCGACGGTTTTAACCATTCTTAAGACAGTGCGATGGCATTAAGGACATTTGCGTTACTGTGTGAGCGTCATTGTCATCTACCTCCCAGACTTTTCCATCCTCCCAAACAAATTCAAATCCTCTCTCCCCCCTCCCCGCTCTCTCCCCTGCCCCGGCCTCTGGCGACCGTTTCACTTCCTGTCTCTATGAATACGATTACTCTGGGAACCTCATAGAAGTGGAGTTCATAGGGTATTAGTCTTTTTTTGTGACTGGCTTATTTCACTTGGCATATTGTCTTCAAGGTTCATCCAGTCCCGTGATAGCATGTCAGAATTACCTTCCTTTGAAAAAAATGTTATTAAAAAGTTTCTGTATGTATTAAATTAAAAAATTATTTATAGATTTTTTTTTGAGAGAGAGAGACAGACAGACATTGATTTGTTGTTCCACTTACGTATTCATTCATTGGTTGCTTCTTGTGTGTGCCCGGACCAGGGAGCAAACCTACAACTTTGGCGCGTTGGGATGACGGTCTCAGCTGTCGGAGCTCCCCGGCCAGGGCTAACATTTAAAAAAATTGTGTAAAAATACACTTAGCATACGATTAAGTACATTCGGGTTGTTGTGCAGCCACTCTCCAAACTCTTTCCATCTTGCAAAAGCAAAACCCATTAAACAATCACTCCCCACTTCCTCCCGCACCCAGTTCCTGTTAACCGCCATTCTCGTTTGCTTCTATGAATTTGACTACTCTATTTTTAAAAAAAGATTTACTTATTTATTTATTTTTAGACAGAGGGGAAGGGAGGGAGAAAGAGAGGGAGAGAAACATCAGTGCGTGGTTGCCTCTCACATGGTCCCCACTGGAGACCTGGCCTGCAACCCAGGCATGTGCCCTGACTGGGAGTCGATGAGAATCGCTCCATCCACTGAGCCACACCAGCCAGGGCTTGCCTACTCTAGGTAACTCACATGAGTGGAACCATGCAGTATTTGTCTTTTTGTGACGGTCTGATTTTGCTTTGCATAATGTTTTCCAACTTCATTTGCATTGTAGCCTGTGTGAGAATTCCCTTCCTTGTAAAGGCTGAATAATATTCCATTGTGTGTATACACCGTATTTTGTTTATCCACTCATCCACCGATGGATACTTGGGGTGCTTCCACCTTTTGCCTATTGTAAATAATGCCGTTTTGAATATGGGTGTACGAATATCTCTTTGAGACCTCGGTTTCAGTTCTTTTGTGTGTATACTCAGTGGAATTGCTGGGTCACATGGAAATTCTGTGCTTATTTTTTTTTAGGAACTTCCATACCATTTTTCATAGTGGCTGTACTATTTTACATCGCACCAGCGATGCTCCACGGTCCTGGTGCCTCTACCTCCTGGCCTTCCCTTGTAATTTTCTGTTTTATTTTATTTTTTGAATAACAGCCATCGTAATGGGTGTAGAGGGAAGAGTACTCTTTCTTAAGCCCTTTTATATTGTTTGATGGCATGAACACTTGCAGTTTTTAATGTCTTTATGAGGTGGATGTGGACGAGATATATTGCGCGAACCCTAGAGAAGACATAATTCTAAGATTTTGTAAGAGGCGATAAACAATTAAACCTCCTTATATTTGAGAAATGCTTCATAGTTTACACGGCCAGGGCGTTCACCTACAACGTGTCCTCGTCACCCCTCATGGCTGTATCGCAAAGAAAGGCCTCACTTAATGGATGGGGAAGCCGAGTCTCGGAAATTGTAAGTGACTTTCATTACAAGCAGCCTTGCATCATTTTTGGGAGAGTGAGGGGTCGTTCTGCGAATAAACAAGCATAACGAACGCTTCAGGGCCCCACAGCGCCAGACAGCAGCGGGGCCGTTGTGCTGCCGTCCCACATCTGAGGTTTCCAGCGCCCCTGTGCTCTCTCCGCAGGGGCCACCCGGAGGAATGGGTTTTGGTGGAGTTTCCCAATATGAATGTCATTCACGTATTCTTTAAAGTAGTATTTGGTGGTAGTTTCAGGCGGACGGCACAGTAGTTAGACAATGTCATACTTTATGAAGCGTTCCCCCCGGTCTTTCCAGTACCCGCCTGGCACCGCCCAGTTACTGCAACGTTACTGACTCTGTTCCTTCCCTGTGCTGGACGCTACATCCCTGGGACTGCTTTGTGCTATCAGTCTGTACTTCTCAATCCCTTCGCCCTTTTTTGTCCTCTTTGTTAATTTAATCTTTATTGTGTTTTTTCTTTTTCTTTTTTTTTAAAAAGATTTTATTTATTTATTTGTTTATCTTTATTTATTTATTTGTTTATCTTTAAGGGAAGGAGAGAGGGAGAGAAATATCAATGTGTGGTTGCCTCTCATGTGTCCCCTGGTGGGAACTGGCCTGCAACCCAGGCATGTGCCCTGACTGGGAATCGAACCGCGATTGTTTATTGTATTTTTTTCTATTACCATTTAGTTCCCTTGTACCGCCTGCACCCAGCCATCACCACACTGTTGCCTGTGTCCACGAGTCCTTTTTCCTTTTCGCTCAATCCCTCCACCCCCTCACCACCACCCCCACAAACTAGCTGTCATCCTCACCCTTTCCCCGAGTTCCCCCACGCTCCCCACCCTCCTCTCTGGCAACCACCAGTCTGTTCTCTGTGTCTGTGCCAATAGGAATTTATTGTATGTGAGAGAGATCTTGGTTATCACTCTAGTTAATCTACTTAATTAACTGTTCTGTTGACAGGAGGAGAATGTTTGCTTTTACCACGTTTCTGCTGCCTCTGGGTTTGGAAGAGAAAGGACCTTCCTTCCCCCCTTTCCCCACACGCACTGACACAACTTGTACACCCCACACAGACACACTGGGTGCACACAGCGCTCGCCACACACGCACATCTCATACCAGCTCTGTGGCACATGTGCACACTACGTGCGCACACTTCACACAGACTCACAAACTCATGTGCGTGTTGTACAGTCCCTCCTGACTCAGGTTTCTGGAGAGAGCCCAATTCTTTTTGCTGCTGCTCACTTAAGTTTTGATGTGTGGGTGGAGGTGAGGGCTAATTGAAGAAATTTTCTAGTCAAAGCGAAGTTCAACCTTGACATTGCCATTTCATTGTTGTTGTTTTAAGTTTTGTGAATTCTTAACTTGTTGGCTACACCAGTCTCACTATAGGGGCAAAATGTAGATGATTTTTGGGAAATTCTGCTCTATTTGCACTGGTCTGTCTCTCCATTCACCACAGCGGTGGTGGGCAGCCCCACCTGGGTTTGGGGGCTTCGGGGGTTCATCTGAGTCCCAGGAGAGAAGCTGACAGGAGCATGCCAGGGCCAGCTGTTTCCTTCCCCCCTAACATAATGGCAGGATTCCTTCCTTCTCAGGATTTTCACACCTCCTGCGTCGCAGGACAGGACGAGTCATTTAATAGCAAGCCTGGAAAAGCCGAGGAGGGCCAGTGGTAAGAACTCAGTCGAGGTAACACCCGTTTTCATTGTTCCTGTCTCTCGCTAGGTCCTCCTTCCCATCGTCGGGACGCGGCTCGCAGGGGTAGAGGCAACGCGGCCTATAGAGGTAGAAGCAAGAGTAGAGATCGGTTCTTTCAGGGCAGCCATGAATTTCTTCCACTGGTCTCAGCTCCGACGGAGAGAGGTGGCACCCCCAGTCCAGATCGAATCAGCTGCAGGTCTCCCCTGGACAACGGGCCTGTGGAGGATCTCGCCTTCAAGTTCGCGCATTTGGGAAGTCAAGATGGCCCGCAGCCTTCCTCCGCCTCTTCGAAGGCCGCCAACCTTGGAGAAGCCGGGCAAGTGGGAGGAAGCCAGAGGTTTTCAGAGAATGGCAGTCTAGAGGGCCTCTTATACGGCAACCACGGCGGCACTCCGTCTGCTTCTGATTTCACATCAGCTCCCAACTGGAAGGGCCCCACATACTGGCCGAACGACCAAGACGCCAGTGGTGAAACCGTAACCACCAGTAAGAGTGCGGGCGTGCGTTCCTCGGGCCACGTGAATATCGAGGGCAGAAGTGGGACTCAAGATGTCCAGCATTTCCAGCTTTTTAATAATAATTTCGATGGCATGGCCGCAGATACCACTTCCACGGGTTCTTTAAGTTACAGAAGCGCAACCCTCACACAGAGAGAAAAATGGCTACATTGGAATCAGGAAAGTGGAGCCGCTCACGCTAGTCCCAACACCCTTGTGCCAGATGACGGTAAACACAGAGAGAAGGTGTGTCGGGCTGGAGAGCCAGGCCACGTCGCACCGAACGGCCCGAGTAAAGTTGCCCGTGAGGCTACTGGTGCCGCCGGTTTTGGCTTCACATCGGCCGCCAAGGCAGACAGAAATGTGTTGCACGCCGCAAGTCAGAGTCTGAGAACCCAGGTCCTGCCCACCCTTGGGGAGACCGCCAGCCCCACAAAAGTCGGCACTCTGCCCAAGGTGCCGCCTTCGTCACCGTCCTCCAGCAATGGAGCCACAGCCTGTGAGGCCTATGGCCAGAACTCCGCCAAAGTCTCTGTCACCTCTGCCAGTAAGCTTGCGAGGAGGACCCCAGACTCTGTTCTGAGTAAGTCGCTGGAGGACAGAGGGGGCCCTGTGTCTTGTGTGCACGGTGGGACAGCTGTGGCTGGTGGTCTCTCTCTGGTTGTCCCCCAGCAGTTATTAAAGCGCATCAAGTTTTAGAGGGTTTGGGGTCAGGGGCGGTACCGGTGAGGACACTGTCATAGAAGATGGAAGGACCAGCCAGTGCCGGAGTGTAGAGGAAACTGCTACCTTTATTGAGAGCACGAATAGTTTGACCGTGGTTTAAGAAATCAACATAACTCTCACGTACCCTAATGTTCGTGTTTGCTTTTCTGGAGGGCTCGTCGTGAGCGACCCATCAATCGGATTTTTCTTGACCATGGCCGGGGTTTAGGTATTCTTTCCCACTGTGAGATCAGGTACCTTGGGTTTTGGTTTAAACATTCAAATCAGCATGCATACATCCTCTTTTGTCTTACAGATGCCCTGGATGACATCGTACGTGACTCGGATGCCCACGGCTCAAAGGAAATTTGTCTTGACCATCTGAATAAGCGCTGTCTCCTTAGTGAGTAGCTTAAGGTCTTTCTTGATGCAGAAACTGTTAACAGTAACAGGGCTAACATTTACTGAGTATATGCTATAGGTCAGGCACGATGCTAAGAACCTCACTCGCAGCTTCAACCTTGACATCAACCCGAGAAGTAGGTTCTGTCATTAACCCATTTTACAGATGTGGAAACTGGCGGCATGGAGATATTAAGACCTTGCATACACAAATAGCCAGTTGGGATATTTGACCCTAAACGGTCCAGCCTGCCTGTGTTCTTCACCAATGCATGATATTATACTTTGTTCTTTTGCAATTAAGCTGTAGCTGAACTATTATACTTAATCGGGGACCCATCTTTCATGTACTAAAAGCAAGCCCACCAACAACAAATTCCACGAACAAAGGGATCCTAGCAGGCACGTTTCCACGTGCATTTCCTGCCATTATTTAGGCATCTCCTGGGCCACGTGTACTGAAGAGACTTGTGCTCCACGAGACCAGTGATCTGTGTGTCATCCTAGTTGAAGAGCCACGCCTGGTCACTGTCCCCTCCCACAGGGCTCCCTATAGAAATGATTCCCATGGGATGGCCCTTGGGACAAACTCCCGTCTTCTCACTTGTAGGTCACTGCCTCACCTTTCTACCTCTGTCCCAGGCTTGGACATCCTGTCTGATTTCAGTTGCCTGGTCACTTACTTAGTGGTTTTAGACTCATTTGCCTTGTGTCTGAAAAGGGGGCTTCTACCCTGTGTTTTCTCTCTCTCTTTTTTCTTTTTCTATTATTTCTGCTATTACAGTTGTCCCAATTTTTCCCCTTCACCCACCTCCACCCAGCACCCACCACTCCCTCCGGCAGTCCCCCTCCCCTTTGTTCATATCCATGGGTCATGCATATGAGTTCGTTGTCCACTCCATTTCCTGTACCTGCTCTTAGGATTCCCCTGTCTGTTCTGTACCTGCCGGTTTGTACTTCTTAATCCCTTCACATTCCCCGCCTTGACCACCCTCCCCACCCACCGGCCACCATCCCAGTGGTCTCCATGTTTATGATTCTGTTTCTGTTCTGCTTGTTTGCTTAGTTTGTTTTTTTAGATTCAGTTGTCGATAGTTATGCATTTATGCCATTTTAATGTCCACAGTTTCGATCTTCCTTTTCTTAAATAAGTCTCTTTAACATTACGTATAATAACGGTCTGGTGATGATGAATTCCTTTAGCTTTACGTAGTTTGCGAAGCACTTTATCTGCCCTTTGATTCGAAAGGATAGCTTTGCTGGATAGAGGAATCTGGGTTGTAGGTCATTGCATTTCGCCACTTTGAATACTTGTTGCCAGTCCCTTCTTGCCTGTCAGGTTTCTTTGGAGACATCAGCTGACAGTCTTATGGGAACTCTTTTGTAGGTAACGGTCTCCTTTCCTCTTGCTGCTTTTAAGATTCTATCTTTATCTTTAACCTTTGACATTTTAATTATGATGTGTCTTGGTGTGGTCCTCTTTACGTCCATCTTGTTTGGGATGCTTTGTGCTTCCTGAATTTGTATGTCTATTTCTTTCACAAAATGAGGGACGTGTTCCTTTATTTTTTTCCCAATAGGTTTCTAATTCCTCGCTCTTTCTCTTCTCGTTCTGGCACCCCTATGAGGCGAATGTTGGAACGTGTGAAGTTGTCCCAGAGGCTCCTTACACTGTCCTTGATTTTTAGATTCTTTTTTCTTCCTGCTGTGCTGATTCAGTATCTTGCTTCCTTATGTTCCAAATCATTGACTTGATCCTTGGCTTCTTCCACTCCGCTGTTGATGTCCTGTAAGTTGTTCTTTATTTCAATTAGTGTCTCCTTCACTTCTGCCTGGGTCTTCTTTATGCTGTTGAAGTACCCACTGAGTTCCTTGAGCATCCTTAGAAACAATGTTTTGAAATCTGCATCCAATAGGTTGCTTATCTCCCATTTTCTTTAGCTCTTTTTCTGGAGTTTGGATCTGTTCTTTCACTTGGGCCATGTTTCTTTGTGTCCTCGTTTTGGTGGCCTCCCTGTGTTTGTTTCTGTGTAATAGGTAGAGCTGCTTTGACTCCGTGTCTTGGGTAGCGTGGCCTAATGTGGCAGCTGTCCTGTGCGGTCCAAAGGCACAGCCTCCCCTATCTCCCAAGCTGTGTGCTCAAGGAGCGCTCTCCCTGTAGGCCGAGGACACCCTCCTCTTGTAGATGAGTCTTGATGGCTGTCAGCAGGTCAATGGGATGGATTTACCCAGGCCAGTCAGCTG
>PVKM010029810.1:0-17591 GCA_004027735.1 Carollia perspicillata | reverse complement strand
ATCACTTGGGAGGCCCTCAAGGAAGGACTTGGGGGGCTGCAGCAAAGAGGGGGTGATGGACCCTTGCTCCCCGGCTATTCTGACATAGCCTGAGCCCCCATTTCCATCTGGGAGAAGCACTTTCTGGCTCTAATCCACTTAAGCCTAAAAACCTATGATAGGGGTGGTGCAGCTCTCTGTGGGCTAGAGGGAGTTCTGGGGTGATTGGGCATAAGAAAGAATTCTTAAAGTCCTGTGAAGCCTGCTTTGCTAAGAGTGCTTCCACTCATATGGTAAGGGTCCAAGCAGGAAATGAGTATGTTTCTCAAAGTTTTTACAACCCGCTTACCAGACAGACACTGACTCAGATTAAGCCCTCGGATTTCTTTGAAATGTTATCTATTGTTTGATCCTTGCCCCCTGACATTGATTGATGAGCTTTACCTGTGTTCATTGTTTTACAAACCTAATAAAAGACACTGAGGAAAGGGCTTTCGGTCCTTCTCCTTTGAGAAACTGACCACCTCTCCTCCCCATGTCTTGGTAGTTTTATTTTCATCCGTGGTGGATGGGGGGACTTGTGTGCAAAGTTTCCCCCACATCTTTCTGGTATTGACGATTTCTACTAAATTGTTTTCTGGGTAATACAGATAGAATTCAAAGCAAAAATATTAACTCAGAAAAATGAACATGTCCAAAACCCAAGCATTAAATGCTGATAAATAATCCAATACACAGGAGCCCTCATTTCACTTTCTCTAAGCTCCCTATTATCCCCCAGATTCAAATTTTAAACCATTACAGTTACTGGCTTTCCCTCCTCACCTACCGTATTCGTAGGTCCCTTTTTAAGTCTATTTTTCATCCTCGGACACAATTGTCAAAGATGTTCCATGTCTCAGTATAACATTCCCTCTAGGAGTTTTAGCCTTTAGACTATGCTGTTAATTCATTCATTCATTCATTCATTCATTCATTCATTCATATTAGTATTTATTTTATGCTGGATTTACCCCTGGACCATAAGCTTTTGTTTTTTGTTTCTTCAGTTTCTTCTGGGATATTTTCTTCTGTGCAACCTCCTCTTCTGGTTTTTGAACAATCTGCTTTTTTTTTAGTAAGTGTCCTCCCAATACAGCAGGGTGGGTTCATGTGTGGGTTAATCCACCCATGGGCTCTGTAAGTTCTACACCACATCTTGGGAGCTTTGTTCACCTGGATGTGCTCAATGACCAGAGAATCTACTTCTAAACCCTTAAGTTCAGTTACTCTCTGCATTTTAAATCATGTGTAGCAAAAATTCAGCACTCTTTTTGGGCCACTGACCCTGTGTCTGGCCCCACTGTTTGGCCTGGGCACACCTACCACCTCCACTACTATACCAATGGAATGGGACACACTGCTTGTTTACAGTGACATCTTTTCAGATATTTGGTGGCTTTTCGAATATGCCTATCTTTGATGGCCTGGGCAGTTTCACGAGTGCTCTTAAAGTGAACATGAAGATTTGAACCTCTTAATTTGTGCAATTTTGTGGGGTTTTCTGGGTCAAGTGATAGCAAATTATTTTCAGCGGTCACCTATGGCCACTTTCAGGAAGAGTAGTCTACACTGTTCTTCACCGGGCTATTTACCTTTTAGTTCCACTGCTTTAAGCTCTTTTAGGTTATTTTCTGCATGATTCAACTACCCATTTGTCTAATTTATATCTTATTAATCAAACTAATGGCTACTGTCCTATATTAACCTATCCCCAATTTTATGGATAGAGCCATTAAGGTGGACTTTTGGGGGGACATGATTATTATATCAAATACTGCCTTGAGACAGTTATGGTTTAATATGGTATATTTGATACCTATGTAATCATCACAAGGAATGTGCAATACTACGGACTATCTAGTATACTGGAAAGCTGCAGACAGGTAAATTATTGTTCAAAGATGCTTTCTCTACCCTGGATGAGGTGTGGATGTCATGTCATGAAGCTTGGTTCAAGAATCAGGGGAACCATATATATATACACACACACACATTTCCTACAAAGAAATACATAATGGGTTAATGTAAATTCTTCCATAATAATGATGCCAACTTGAACTGTCCAGATTTGAAGGGGCCCACATCTTATACATCCAGTGTCACCTACATGTCCCTGTTATGTACTCTGGAAGATAAGAAAACTATATTAAGAAATGCAGCATCTATTTCTCCCTATGTGGCCACCCTACTTCCGACAATCTTCTGTATCCTTGTCTGAATCTCAAGTGTGTTGTGTGTGTGTACACACTCTTTTAAACCATTCTATAAGCCACCTGAAATGCTGCAGATGTTTTAAAAGAATTCTATCACACTTACTTTAAACTTTGGAACAGGCAAACAGCTAAAGTCAATAACAGTGTCAATAACAGTGCAGAGTTAAGTCATTTACAACTTACCCCTTCTGAAAATTTACCTACTATTGCTACACATTCTCACTCAAAAAAGAAACATCAAACACATACCCATTTTGGGAAGAAGTTCCTTATCAGCTCCCTTGAAAAAGCACACATAGATCACTAATCCTTTCTGGACCTGTAATAAATCACCACAGTAAACTCAGATCAGAAAAAAAAACTTCTATGTAGAGACACAAAGGTAAATGAATAAAATTTCACAACTGCTACAGACGCAAAGGTTAAAGGCAAAGGAAGAGAGTTAAGTTTTTACAATACTGATTTCTTAAATATGTGTGAAAACAAAGTATTTTTTTCAATATTCAATCTCCTCCATTATCATTTCTTTCAAAAATTAAGTTTAAAATACAGCCAACAGCAGTGAAGGCCACAGGTTTTACCTTCAAACATTTACTTCTAATCAATATCTTTAGACTGTGAACTAGCTTCCTTCCCTCCTTGTAGTAAGGCTGACAGACTTAGAAACATTTACTTTGCAGGGCCCCATTTACTCAACACCAAATGACTTCACATTTTAGCTCATGTGGCTGAAGGCACCATCGCTATTCTTCCTGATTCATTTATTTGCAGATCATGAAAACAAGGGTCTGATTTTATTCCAGTAAACTCCAAGAAACCTTCCAATTATTTTTTGTTATTGTAAATGCTTTAAATAAACATATTTATTAGGCCTTGGGAATTGCATTTATGACACTAAGTTCAACATCACAAGGTTGTCTGTAACTGAGAATGTAAACTTATTTACTTTATATAATGACATGGATATTTCATTTTTGATAATAGAACAGGAGAGAGGATGCTTGAGAAAGAGAATTTACCTTCTATCTCTTTATGCTAATTTAACCATGTATAGGAGTGAAAAACAGAGCTTTAAAATAGTTTTAAAAATATACTTTATAGATTATGCTTACAGTTGTCCCATTTTTCGCTCCCCTTTATTTCCTTCTCACCTGTACCCACCCCTACCATCATTCCCCCACCTTAGTTCATGTCCATGGGTGGTACAGATAAGTTCTTTGGCTTCTCAATTTTCCGTATTATTCTTAACCTCCCCCTGTCGATTTTCTACCTACCATTTATGTTTCTTATTCTATCTTTTCCTCCATTCTTCCTCATCTCTTTCCCTGCTGATAACCCTCCATGTGATCTCTATTTCTTGAAACTGTTCCTACTCTAGTTGTTTGCTTAGTTTTTTTATTTTTTTAGGTTTTGTTGATAGTTGTGAGTTTGTCATCATTTTACTGTTCTTAGTTTTGATCATCTTTTTCTCAGGTAAGTCCCTTTAACATTTCATATAATAAGGGCTTGATGAAGATGAACTTCTTCAACTTGGCCTTAACTGGGATGCACTTTATCTGCCCTTCTATTCTAAATGATAGCTTTGCTGCATAGAATAATCTTGGATGTAGGTCCTTGCCTTTCATGACTTGGAACACTTCTTTCCAGCCCCTTCTTGCCTGCAAGGTTTTTTTTTTTGAGAAATCAGCTGACTGTCTAATTGGAACTCCTTTGTAGGTAACTGTCTCCTCTCTTGGTGCTTTTAAGATTCTCTCCTTATCTTTAATCTTGGCTAATATAATAATGATGTGCCTTGATGTGTGCTTCCTTGGGTCCAACTTTTTTGGGACTCTCTGAGCTTCCCAGACTTCCTGGAAGTCTATTTCCTTTACCAGATTGGGGATGTTCTCCTTCATTGTTTTCAAATAAGTTTTCAATTTCTTGCTCTTCCTCTTCTCCTTCTGGTACCTCTGTGATTTGGATGTTGGAATATTTAAAGATGTCCTGGAGGTTCCTAAGCCTCCCCTCATTTTTTTGAATTGCTCTTTCTTCATTCTGTTCTGGTTGAATGTTTATTTATTCCTTCTGTTCTAAACTGCTGATTTGAGTTCTGGTTTCCTTCCTGTCATGGTTGGTTCCCTGTACATTTTCCTTTCACTTTTTCCTCTATTTTGCACCCATACTCAACCATTTCTGTGAGCATTCTGATTACCAGTGTTTTGAACTGTGTATCTGAGAGATTGGCTATCTCTTCATTTCTTAGTTGTTTTTTTTTCTGGAGCTTTGATCTGTTCTTTCATTTGAGCCATATTTTTTTTTTTGTCTCTGTGTGCCTGTTACACAGTAAGGGACAGAGTCTTAGATATTTGCCAGGGTGGGGCAACCCACATTGCTTTGTTGTGGCGCTGTATGCGGGGTAGAGGTCCAAGAAGAAACAATGCCACTTGCTCAGCTCTTTGCCAGCTTTCAGTCACTTCCCCTGCTATCCACAGCAAATTGGGCCCTTCTGGTGCGAATTCCTGGGTGGGTGGTTTTGTGTACATTCTAGGACACTGTGGGTTTCTCCAACAAATTCTTCTGTGAGGCTGGGAGCTTCTCCCACCCCCTCAACCTCCACAGGGTTTTTAGTCAGAAGTTTTGAGGCTTTATCTCCCCATGCTGGAACCCTGGGTTGTGTGGTCTGTCTCCCCTCCCAGTTTATCTGCACACAAATGTGGGACCACCTGCTCTGCCAGCCACTGCCTCACCCAGTCCACCAGCTGCTGCCTTGCCATGAGCCCTCTCCACCCTGGCTGGTCCTCTCCACCCCTCCTATCAGTCTGAGTGAATATTTCTTAACTCCTTGGTTGTCAGACTTCTATACTGTTCAATTTTCTGGCAGTTCTGGTTATTTTTTGTTTTTAAATTTGTTGTCCTTCTTTTGGTTGTGTGAGGAGGCAAAGTGTACCTACCTATGCCTCCATCTTGGCTAGAAGTACTCTAAAATAGCTTTTAAAATTATAAATGAAGATCAATAGTTTGAAAGCCTGCTAAAACGTTTGTGACTTTTCCTAAGGAGATGTGGCATGAAGAATATAAAAAGATAAAGAAGCATTGAAGAAATCTAAAGGATTAACAAGTTTGGGGTTTACTGTCCCATGAGGCAACTATAAAAATAGGCAGTTCTGTAAATAATATGGCAAATATAGGAAGAATAAAATTTCAACATAAGGAAGAGGAATCAAGATCTCAAAATGGCTATTAAGAAAATAAGAAATAAGAAACATGAGTTTTTCATAAAGAAAAGGGGAGGGGAAATATAGGGATGTTTATGCTTTTATTTCCAACTTGGCAGAGGGTAACAGATTCTGGTATAAGAATAATCACCTACATCATAGTTTATGGATAGTATTTAAAATAATGACTATGACTGTGTTAAGGAATGTTAGATCTGGGACCAAATTCTGCAGGTAAGATGAGTATATGTGATGCTCCTACGTTCACTAGGACTTACATAAGTCTTAATTATGAACTAACATTCTTCCTCATTTTATCTTACTCCAAAAATAAGTCAGGGGCCTCAAATAACATCTTATTTGTTTTTGCAAAAGTGGGGGCAGGCTTTCTCAAAAAGGCAAATATTCAAGTAAAAGGAAATCATAGTGGTTTAAATTCTTTGGAGGAAATGTGTTCTATAACACAATGTTATTGCAACAGTAGCCTTCATTTCTATTTGGAAATAAGTCAAACCTTTAAAAGTTCCTTGACAAAAGAATTGTTTCTTGGAAAATCTCATTTCTCTGCTGACCCAGGTGCAGTCAACCTTAATAGGGAAATCAAGTCAAAACAGAACTGACCTTTTGCAATAAATCAACCCAGTAGGTCCACCCAAGCACAGCAAGCAAAGGGCGTGGCATGGCCTTTAAGCTCTTTTAAGCGAGAGATCTGAGGCAATTAGGTCTAAATTCTGCCGACCTCAGGTGGTGAGAAAAGTTCCAATTCCCGAGGTGCTACGCAAGGAACATGCTCCTTCTCTGGAGGAATAAATCAGAGGAAGAAGGAGTGGGGCTGCTGGGGCAGGGCTGAGACAAAGACAGGCAGGCCATTGTGGGCAGCTTTGGGCAGACTGGCCAGAAGTCCCATGCCACCCACAGGGCGTGCTGAGCGCCACGGGGAGGCTCCAAGGAAGACGTGGGGAAGGGGGGCGGGGGAGGAACAAGTCACCGACCCAACGCGGAAAGAACCGCCCCTGCCCCGGAGGATAACTGGAGCGCAGGGCCGAGGTTACCTCCACCCACTGGGCCGCGGAGTCTCCCTCGGCAGGGCGCACTTGCAGCCGGGCGTGCAGGCACTGCTGCAGGAGTGCCCGGGCCTGAGGTGTCCGGCCGCTTTCAGCCATGGTTCGAGCCCCGCGGTAACCTCACGCGTTCAGGTCCCACGCCAGGGAAGACGTGTCCTCACGGCACGAAGACGGCGCACCACCGGGTGGAGGGACGTTCTTGTCGTTCGCTACCCCGCCCCCATGGGGGCGGGGCCTCTGCTCCGCTCTCAGGTGACTAATATGCGGTTTTCTAAGACTACTTATTAACCCCTAAGCAGAGCCTACCTACCTCTGTAGGAGGTGCTTAGTGTGTATTTTTAAATGAGTGAAAAGTCTTATTGGATCTGTTTCCTACGCAACTTAAAAAAAAAAACATTTTTCGGCTCAGAAAGCTTAAATTTCCTGACTGAAACATTTTTAAACTGCTTTAATATTTTGCCTATTATAAAGATAAGTAGATAGAATGAATCAACCAAATCACACAATGTAAGCAGAGATGAAACTAAAAGCTATAACCCTTTCAAAATTGTTCTTACCCCAAACAGTGAAACAATGCTGCCTCCTCTGTCAGGAATGCTGTAAATTATTCTGATCCTGCAGTTGTGAAAAGGTTATGGAATGCTATGTGAATACACATTGGACCTCAATCCTTTATAAAACATCCTCGCTAAAAATATTCTTATCCAAGAAAGCGTGTGGTTGTTAACTTTTAAACCTGCCACTAATACAAAAATAAAATGACATCGACATTTTCATAGGCACACAGTGGTGTTAAATTCTGAGATGTGCTTCCTGTAAGTAGATAATAGAACGTAAAAAAAATTACACAGGGACTTGGTTTTGTTTCCCACACATCATCTTATTTGAACAACCATCAGAGTGGCATTATTTTTCTATGGGGTTACAGGGTTTAGATGAGGGATAATAGTGTTACCCAGATTGCATTACCCAGGTCATTGATTTGGGCTGTTGGCACAATATGCCTATACATCGGGGTCTGTTTTAGAAGATGACATCACTGACAGTGTTGCTATCCATACAAAGTAGTGTGACTGAAGAAAATAATTCATGCATAATTAATGGACCTTTCTACATAAAATCGAAGTTGCCCATTTGCTGGTTATCTTGCAGCTGCCGTGCACTTTCTGTAAAAACAAAAAGCAAGATCTCACATTATCTCTGCTGCATTGCAGGCACTGACATTTGTAAACCTTTGTTGACATTTGTAAAGCACAGACGAGTTGCATAGTCTGCACCTGTATGTCATTACTGTAACTATTGAGTCCTTTTCTCTCTCACTCCCAGGCTCAAGTTTTACAGGGCAGGAAGGACCTTTGACTTAGAGGCCCTTGGCCTTCACCTAAAATAAGACAGAACTTTGATGTCCGTTTGTATACGGGTGCAGGAGTTAGTCAATTCTTTTGAAAATAGGGTGGGAAATCTTTCCTATGAATAGACAGCGTCTGGTTGATAATGGTTAGTATCTTAAAGATCTCAAATTACTTTAAACATTCCTTCCTGTTGGGTAGGGATCCCCTGGACTTTAGGTAGTACAGGAATAGTTTGTGGCTCACGTATTCTTTCCTTCTGACTGCAGAGGGCAGTAGAGAGTAAGCACCAGGGAGAAAGTAGAATTTCTTTTCTGTATTTTATTTATTTTTTAAACATCACACCTCACTCCACAAAGAATTTAAGAAGGCAAAACATACATGCATTAAAATAGTAAAGTGTTAGGAATAAACAAAGTAGAATTTTGTCAATAAATTCCAATGGAGGAACAAGTATAAAGGACACATGGACAAAAACTAAGGGGGGTGGAAATGGGAGGGAGGTGGGGAGCACTGGGGGGGGGGCGGCCTGGGACGGGAGTAAACGACAGAAAACTGAACTTGAATAACAATAAAAATATTATTTGAAAGAAAAAAATAAATTCCAATGGGAGAAATTAAAACCAAGAAAGATTGGTTCTCTCTAGAGTTCTGAGGTGATACAGTATGTAGCAAAGTTTTCACAGAAATATGACTTTAATTTTTGTTACAAAACATTATGTTCATCATATTTAATGTTGATGCGGAGCATGTTGTACACTTTCCTTCAAGTGAGAAGTCAAAGGCAAACCACAACATTAAGAAATGGAAGAAGTGATTCACTGGAATATAGAGAGTTTTGTCTCTCGAGTATATAAGAACTCACTCTCTGGGTAGGAATAGTTCTCTCAGCTCTACCGTGATGACAGGGGACCATATGTATAGTGGGTTACTTAGGAATGCATTCTAGGCCCTCTGAGGTGGTACAACAATTTATTTAGAGTTGTTCTAGGTTGTTTAATTAATTCAAGTTGACTGTCCCACATTTTAACATTCAAAAGTATTTCACAAATATGGAAACTTTGAGAACCACTTCTAAAAGATCCTTTACAATTATTGCTAGGCTTCCTGGTTGTAAAGCAGAAAGGAAAGAGAAAGGAACTATAATTCTGTTTCATAGTCCTCCGAATAAGCAGAGCTTTTCCTAAGATTTCACTCTAAAAGGAGCCTCTTACCTGAGACATTATATAGGGGTAGCTAATCTGTACAAGTGCTACTGGAAGAGGTAGATGTTTCATCTTAGGGCAGGCTGGAAGAACTCTAGCCCCTCACTCCATGCTTACAGTGGTGATCAAATTTCTGAGAAATTGGTTCATACCAATTAAAATGCACATGTATTGGGGTCGAACCAGAATACTAAGTTATTCATTCGTAATTAAGAAATGTTGCTGTGACTGGAGTAGAAATTTTTGCCTTGATCAGTACATTTTCCCCTGTGGTCAAGCATGGGATACTAGATCATATTTAGAAATCTCTTTACTAATTTACTATGAGAGCCAGCCACTCTTTTACAAGGCATCTGAAACTAAGGTGTAAAAGACCCATGTGAATCCTGGCTTCAGGGCACTTGCCATAAGCACTAAGGCTGAAGAAAGAGTAAACAGATTTAAATAACGGCCTACAGGCAAATGCTCCAAACCACAACCAAACATTTTGCCATGGAGCCTCCTTTTACAGAGGCAGACACTGAAGCCACAAGGGTTAATCCAGCTGAAGCCCCTTCATATGGAAATATGAGTCCTCTGAACATGACAGTTCCCACCTAAGAGCTGAGTCTGACTTTAACATGAATAGTTTGTACAATTCCCCTACCTAGGGGATGGAATTTAGTTTGGAACTTTGTATTGATTGTTCTTTTGTTCAATTTGCTTTTGTAAATTCTTATTTTATTACTGCACCATTTGCTGGTGTGTTGCCAAGGTAACATACCATAGCCAGGGGTTTTTACTCTAAAGTACTGATGTGTATTTTTGGCAGTCTATAGGACTTCCCAGGCCAGGCTGATTAATTATCTTAATCTTCGGGTTATTTTTCAGTTCCTAGTATTGTGATAACTTAGCAAAGCATTGCATAACCTTTTAAATATTTGTCTACTTCTGTTGGCTGTTTTGGCAAGTCAGGCCATCTTGTTGTAAGGGCTTTTTATAATTTTGATTCCTGCAGGCTTTGTAAGTAAAAATCATGAAATATTTTATTTATTTATTTTTTAAATATGTTTTATTGATTATGCTATTACAGTTGTCCCATTTCTCCCCTTTATTCCCCTCCACCCTGCACACCCCCTCTCACCTGCGTTCCCCTCCTTTGGTTCATGTCTATTGGTCATATATATAAGTTCTTCAGCTTCTACATTTCCCATACTATTCTTAACGTCCCCTGTCTATCTTCTACCTACCATTTATGCTACTTATTCTCTGTACATCTGCCCCTCTCCCCCTCCCACTCCCACACTGATAATCCTCCATGTGATTTCTGTTTCTGTGATTTTTTTCCTGTTCTAGTTGTTTGCTTAGTTTGATTTTGGTTTTGGTTTTGGTTGACTTGTTAATAACTGTGAGTTTGTTGTCATTTTACTGTTCATAGTTTTGATCTTCTTTTTCTCAGATAAGTCCCTTTAATATTTCATATAATAAGGGCTTGGTGATGATGAACTCCTTTAACTTGACCTTATCTGGGAAGTACTTTATCTGCCCTTCCATTATAAATATAGCTTTGCTGGATAGAATAATCTTGGATGTAGGTCCTTGCTTTTCATGACTTTGAATACTTCTTTCCAGGCCTTTCTTGCCTGCAAGATTTGTTTTGAGAAATCGACTGACAGTCTTATGGGAATTCCTTTGTAGGTAACTCTCTTCTTCTCTTGCTGCTTTTAAGATTCTCTCCTTATCTTTAATCTTGGGTAACTTAATGATGATGTGCCTTGGTGTGTGCTTCCCTGAGTCCAGCTTCTTTGGGACTCTCTGAGCTTCCCAGACTTCCTGGAAGTCTATTTCCTTTACCAGATTGAGGATGTTCTCCTTCATTGTTTTCAAATAAGTTTTCAGTTTCTTGCTCTTCTTCTTCTCCTTCTGGTACCTCTGTGATTTGGATGTTTGGATGTTTAAAGATGTCCTGGAGGTCCCTAAGCCTCTCCTAATTTTCTTTTTGAATTCTTGTTTCTTTGTTCTGTTCTGGTTGAATGTTTGTTTCTTCCTTCCGGTCCAAACCATTGATTTCAATCCCAGTTTTCTTCCCATCATCGTTGGTTTCTTATTCATATTCCTTTTATTCACTTTGCATAGCCTTCACTTTTTCCTCTATTTTGTGCCCATACTCAACCATTGTTGTGAGCATCCTGATTACCTGTGTTTTGAACTGTGTATCTGATAGGTTGGCTATCTCTTTTTCACTTAGTTGTATTTTTTCTGGAGCTTTGATCTGTTCTTTCATTTGGGCAATTTTTTCCTCTTAGCTCACCTTTTACATAGTAAGGGGCAGAGTCTTAGGTGTTCACCAGGGCAGGACAACCCATTTTGCTGTGTTGTGGTGCTGTACGTAGGGGAGGGGTTTGAGAGGGAACAACACCAGCCCTCTGCCGTTTTTCAGTCACTTCCCCCACTACCCACAAGCAAATTAGGCCCTTCTGGTGCTGATTCCTAGGTGGGTTGGCTTATGTACATTCTAGGACCCTGTGGGTCTCTCCCTCATAGGGACCCTCCTATGAAGCTGGGAGTTTCTCCCACTGTTGCCTCAACCCCCACTGGTGTTTTCAATGAGAGGTTTGAGGCTTTATTTCCCTGCACTTGAACTCTGGGTTGCCCTGTCTGTCTTGCTCCCCAGTTCTTCCTCCCAGTTTATCTACACATGAATGTGGGACTGCCCAATACTCCCTCAGCCACCTCGCCGAGTCCACCAGCTACGGCCTTGCTAGCCCTGGCCCTCCAGCCGCAGCCTTTCTGCGACTTCCCTCCACCCGGCTGCATGTCTCTGTCCCTCCTACAGGTCCGGATGAATGTTTCTTCTTTAATTCCTTGGTTGCCAGACTTCCATACAGTTCTATTTTCTGTCAGTTCTGGTTGCTTTTGTTTTTTAATTTGTTGTTGTCCTTCTTTTGGTTGTGTGAGGAGAAACAGTGTGTCTACCTATGCCTCCATCTTGGCTGAAAGTCAAAATTGTGAAATATTTTAAAGTGGGCAAGAGATTTCTAGATATTCTTTTAATGGAATGCTAACGCCTCTGGGGATTACCTGGTCATAAAGGGCTATAAGGATTTGTCTTTGACTAGGCTGTCTTACAGCCTATCTCTGTAGAGATAGAAGTTAACTTTTTAAAATACTGATAGTAAGCATATTGTTCCTGTTCATAAAAATGTAAAATTTGATTATTACCTACTGCATATTGATTGGTTTTGTGACTTTTCTCAACAGGATTTTATTTACTTATTTTTAGAGAGAGCATAAGGGAGAGAGAAAGAGAGGGAGAGGAACATTGATGTATGGTTGCCTCCCACTCGCCCGTCACTGGGAACCCGGCCTGCAACCCAGGCATGTGTCCTGACTGGGAATCAAATGGGCAACCCTTTGGTCTGTGGGCTGGTGCTCAGTACACTGAGTCACACTAACCAGGGCATGACTTTTGAATTCATTTTTAAATCCATTTCAGCCTTCCTTAATTGACCATACATGTATAGCACCTTGAGTTCTCTCTTTCTCTCTTTGTAAGTAAATTTTAAATTTTAGGATAGATGTGGATTTACAGAAAAGTTACAAAGGTAGTACAGAGAGTAGAGTTTCCATATACCCCTCACCCAATTTCTCCTATTATCAACATTCCAAATTCCTCTGGCATGTGTTTATCATACTAAGGAACCAGCACAGTTATAATAATTAAACTCCATACTTTATTCAGATCTCATTAGTTTTTCTCTAAATTCTTTTTCTGGATCCCATTATGTTTAGCAATCATGTTTCCTTAGACTGTGATAGTTTCTCAGACATTCCTTCTTCTTAATGATCTTGACAGTTTTGAGGATTATTGGTTAGGTATATTGCAGAATGCTCCCCTATTGGAATTTGATGTTTTCCTCATGATTAGCCTGAAGTGGGTAGCCAGACTCTCTCTTTAGAAAGAGTGTGGAATCTAGAGGTAAAGACTTATATAGACCCTTAAGAGAAGGCACTGAATCTCTTCTCAGCCTTTTGGCTAAGATCCAGTGAAGAAAAAGTATTGACCCGCTAGGAAGCATGGCCAACTCCAGGGGACCCTTTGGGAAGGGAGCTAGGGAAATAAATAACTGGCCCCGTTGTTCTTCATCTTCCTTCCATTTCCTGCCAGAGCTCCCCATTGGCAAAACCCAACCAGAAGCCAGGAAACATGCCCCAGCCTACAGGGCAGAAAGTGGGGTGAAGAATGCTTCAATGTGGATCTGGAAGACCAACAAAAGTTATCTGGCACACTAACTGAAGAAGTCGTGAGGTCACAATGGAGACTCCTTTGTCATCTTTTTGTTGGAAGATGGCAGCTGGGAAGACAGAGAGGGATAGCTGCAGTTAACATTTCTAATGGAAATCGTCGATTTCTCCAAAAGTTTAGAGAGGTGAAGTTTGACTTAGTGAATTATCAGTGTAAGATGAGTCAAGGTCCTTTTGGTCACTGGGGATATGGCAAGACATCAGAGGAGAATGGCTGCTGGGATCCTAGCCGTGGTGAAAAGGTCCCTACACAGTTCACCTTGCCTGGCAGAAAAGGGTGGAGCCACTGACTTCCAGGGGACTTGCAGACTGGAATAAGAAGTCCATTAGGCCACTAAGGACCTAAGTCCTTACAGCTCTCCTGGAATCTTTTGGACTATTGGGGAAGAGACTTGAAATTGGATTTGATTTGATACAGAAAAACAGAATAAATGATTTTAATTGTCTCTGAGTATCATAACTAAGTTCATCCTGACTCCAGCAGAGTGTAAATAAATAGAGATTTCAATAATGAATTGTTCATGTATACCTCACTCTTCAATTTCTTTGCTTGAGATGGAAAAGGAAAAGCAGTGTTATCAGGTGGCAGCCTCCTGATTGTTTGCTCTTTTTGTCAAGTGAAGTGAAAGAAATACAGTAGCTGATCAGCACGCTTGAAGAAGGACGTTCTAAAGATGTCACAAATGGAGAAAATTCCAACTCCAGAATTAATTAATAATGGCATGCATGTATTTACCCAATTGTTTATAAACATTTATGAATCATGCCAGACACCGAGCCAGGTGCTGGAAATATATGAGGGACAAGCTGCTGTTCTTACTCTCAGGGAGCCCAGAATTTAGTGAAGAGACAAGGAAACCAATGAGAAGCATTAGCAAAACTGTTTCTTTTTCCACCATTGTGATTTTAACCTTCCTATAGCAGAGGTGTCCCACAGGCCATGTGCATCCCAGGATGGCTACAAATGCGGCCCAACACAAAATCATAAACTTACTTAAAACATTGTGTGATTTTTTGTGATTACGTTTTGCAATGTATTTAATGTGTTTCCCAAGACAACTCCTCTTCTTCCAGGATGGCCCAGAGATGCTAAAAGGTTGAACACCCCTGCAGAAAAAAGACAGGAGTTGGAAGGGGAGCCACCTCCTGGAAAGCCTGAACTACACTGTACAGATGACTGGCCTTAACTGGAGAGAAGAGATCTGTGGTCCAAACCAGATTTTCAGGTTTGGAACACATTGAGGCATTTTTTTCTTAGTCACCGACTGACTCTCTCTTCATAATACCGTATGTTTCAGACCATAAGACACACCTAGGTTTTAGAGGAGGAAAACAGGGGAAAAAAATTTTGCAGCGAAAAATGTGGTAAAATATTTAATAACATAAATAACATAATATTTCACCAATGTAAATGTAAAGCTACATTCAGACTATAAGACACACCCCTTTTCCTCCCAAATTTGGGGGGAAAGTGTGTCTTAATAGTCTGAAAAATACGGTACCTCTGTGTTTTTTCTCTTGTATAACACTTCCCCACACAGTAACTCCTCCCTTAACATTGTTGATAGGTTCTATGACTTTAAGCAAAACGATGTTCAAAGAAACCAATTTCACCATGAGCTAATTGAGATAAATAAGAGTTCAATTCCAATGACATCTCATCAGTGTTATAATGAAATGATGTTAAATGAAATGATGTTATTTATAGGACCTGCTGTATACATATTAAGCTGTCTTCAAGGTCTCCAAAATTCACTTGAGGCTTGACCTCCAACTCAGCGAAGGTTTCCTTCCTCTAGGCCACAATCAAAAGTAATATCCGAAGTACCGTATTAAGCTTCACTCTGCTGGGTGTGAAGCTGATTAAAGTAGTTTCCATTAACTTGTGAATGAAACTTAACTACCTTAAGAGGTCTATTTGCATTTTAATAGCAGTCCCTTAACACAAATTAATCTCTAATTGGTAGAATGTGTGAGAGTTACTTTTCGTGAGAAGAAGGAGAGGGAATTACTCCTTAATTCTCCAAGTTTAAAATAGTTGCCATGCTCAGAGTCTTTGGATTCTCACCTCCCAGGCACTCCTCACACAATGCAATTTTGCTTCTCTTGCAGAAGCTAATCACTCAGAAATGCTTGATTAAATTCAATGGACACCATCTTTTGAATAGCTTTTCTATTTGGGGAAATTCCCACATTGTGAGTATCTTTTTTCCTCCCACAGAAATCAGACCTCAGTTCCCCAGGCCCTTTAAAGCTAGGGTGCTGGCATGCTTGTTAGATACCCTCATGCAAAATTACACTTGCAAGTGAGAGATGTGAATAAACAAGCTCTGCATGGGGCTTCCATTTTCCTGATGTTGGTGCTGGCAGAGCTCTTAGACACAGGAGCGTTTAAGACCTGATGTGGAAGTGGCATTGGTGGCAGCAGCAGTTGGTGTAAAACCAAATTGCTGGTATTTGGGGCTCAGTGGCAGCAGCAGCAGAGGTCGGTACCATTTATTTTCATAGGGAACAGTGACAGATTCCTGATCTAGACAGGTTTGAGGCATGTCTACAGCACTGTTCCTGGGACTGTAGCCTAGAATGCTTGTTTAGCCATCCTAATAATTCTGTGAACTACTTAATATCCTTTAGTGAATCAGTTTTTGGTTAAGCCAGCCAGGATGAAATCTACTGTTGGCAACCAAGTCTTCTAATTGATAGTCCTCCTAAACATTCCCTTCTTCCTTTACCTCAGAACCAGCAGAATTTACAGGAGAAGACTCTGCTTTTCTCTACCTCCACTTCTATGTTCTCAGTTCAGGCCACACCACCTGTTAACTGGATGACTGCAGCGCTATCCAGGTTGATCCCTCACCCCCAGTTTTGACCTCTCTGTGATAGCAGCCAGAGTGATCTTTCCAAAATACAATTTTAATTCTATGACTCTTTGGCTTACGACCCTTCAGTGGCTCCCTAATAGTCTTAGGAGAGAGTCTAGGATCAAGTCCAAACTCCTTAGCAGGGGCTTTTGGAACCTAGGCCTGGCTGACTTTTCTAGCTCATCTTGGCTATGCCTGTTCCTTATACCTATGCTCCAATCATACTCTTTTCTGCTCAGGACCAGCAGTGATGGAACTTCTAGGATTCTGTTAGAAATGCAGAATCTCAGCTCTACTCCAGACTTACTGAATCGAATCGCATTTTAACAAACCATTACATGATTCCTATGCATATTCAAGCTTCGTTAGTGCGGCTTTACAGCACTGTGCCCTCTTCTCCTCTGGGACTTTTATATATTCTGCTTCCTCTGTTGTACTATCCTTCCCCATCTTTATGCATCCAGGGGTATCAAACTCATTTTCACCGGGGTCCACATCAGCTGGGGTCCACAAGGCAACAGCCTTGAGATTACCTTCAAAGGGCTGAATGCAATTTTAGGACTGTATAAATGTAACTACTCCTTAACAGTGAAGGGAGAGCTCGGCGCTGCTGCTGGGTAGAAATAAGGTCCGGATAAAACAAGGTGGAGGGCTGGATTCGGCATCGGGCCTTGTGTTTGTCACCTGTGATTTACACTGTTCTGCAGAACTCATCCTGGAAAAATTCTCTGACTGGTGATAGCTGGATTGGGGGCTTCCATTTGTTATTCTAAACATAGCACTTATTCTTTTGTACTGTAATGATGTTTTTACTCCTTTTTCTTCCCCACTGAATAGGGGTTTTCTATTCTGGTTGTACTTTAGAGTCAACCTGAACACTTAAAAAAAAAATACAGACTTCGGCCAAGATGGAGGCTTGGGTAGACATACTGTACCTCCTCTCACAGCCAAAAGAAGGACAACAACAAATTTTTAAAGTAAAACAACCAGAACTGACAGAAAATTGAACTGTATGGAAGTCCGACAACAAAGGAGTTAAAGAAGAAACATTCATCCGACCTGTAGGAGGGGTGCAGATGAGAGTTGGCTGGAGGATCGGGTGAGGTGGTAGCTTGCAGACTGGGTGGTCCCACATTCATGTGCAGATAAACTGGGAGGAACAACTAGTGAGCAAGATAGACCACACAACCTAGGGCTCCAGTACCAGGAAATAAAGACTCAAAGCCTCTGACTGAAAACACTTGTGGGGGTTGAGGCAGCAGTGGCAGAGACTCCCAGCCTTACAGGAGAGTTCAGTGGAGAAGCCCACAGGGTCCTAGAATGTACACAAAGCCACCCACCTGGGAATCAGCACCAGAAGGGCCCACTTTGCTTGTGGGTAGCAGGGGAAGTGACTGAAA
>PVKM010029809.1:0-11878 GCA_004027735.1 Carollia perspicillata | reverse complement strand
AAATCCGAAAGTGGTTCCCCTCTTTGGGAGCTTCTCAGTGACTCTCCACAGAGGGGTGTCCACACCTCCGATGCCAGCCTGGACCCCTGGCGCTGCCCCGGCCCCTGGGCCCTGCGCCCAGTGAGTGGCAGGGCCTGAGCTGAAACCCACAGGGGGCTGGCAGAGGAGGGTGCCGGGTGTGAGGGCCTGCCCCTCAGCTTTGTCCCAGACAACAGGTATGAGCAGTGGGACAAGAGCATTGTGTGCAGCTCCCACGGATGTTGTAGGGCCATCCCCTGCAGCACTAAACACAGGGAGGCCATTTTCCCAGATGACGAACTTGAGGCTCAGAGAGGCTGTCTAACTTGGTCAAGAACAAAAAGCCAGCAGGTCTGAAACCGGGTCTTCCTGACCCCATGCCCCTGATCTTGGCACCAGCCTGGCTCTGCTCCTGAGCACCTGCGTGAAGAAGCCCAGTTCTCTCACCTACTAGGAGTGGCACCCTGGGCGAGTTCTCCAAGTCTCTGTGCCTCAGTTTTTAAAGCACATTTTTTTAACAAATAAACTTTATGGAAGGATAATTTACATGAATAAACGCACAGTTTAAGTGCTCAGCTTGATGAATTTTGACAGATGTACACATTCCTAGAACAACCGCACAACCAAGATATAGAACGTTTCTGTCTCTGCAGGAAGCCCCTGTTCTGCACTTGGCTTTCCCGTCTACAAAAGGGGCACACAGGGGTACTGCCTCCCAACGTGTGAGAAAGGTCGGAGGGGTAATATAGGCAAGATGCTTACAAGGCACCTGGCATGAAGTAAGCACTCAGTAACCATGCGATTGCTTGCATGACCTCGTCCTGTGTCTTGCCACCGTGTCCCCTCCTTGAGGCTGGGCCAGGGGTCAAACCAGGTGCTGAGATGGTCTCTTTGGAGCCTCCCCTCCGCGCCTGAGGGCAGCAGCCGGCCTGCGAGAAGACTCGGGGAAATGTGCTACACAAAAGGCTCAAATCCTCCCTCTGGGGCTGGGGACATGGGAATGGGCCAGCTGTTGCCCTAAGCCTGACCCAGAAGATAGGTCCTCCGTTGTCTGAGACATGCACAGGTCGCCGTCAGGCATGGGTGGCAGGACCAGCTCCATGAGTGTGCAACCTGCAAGGTCACTCAGGGCCCACGTTCAGAAGGGCCCCACCCTTGGTCAGTGCTCTGATGTCACCTTCTTGCAGTCCTTAATCACTGTGAGCAAGGAAGCCTGCATTTTCACTTTGTACTGGGCCCAGCAAATTCTGTAGCTGGTGATGATGGTGGTGAGAGTAGAGGGAGCTCTCTGGTCTCCTCCCTTCCCTCCCACACACTCGCTGCTCGTAGTCACACACTCTCATCCACCACCTCCATTGTCCTCTCTCTGTCCCTTCCCACAGTGAGGCATCCAGGACAGCCTGGTCACACAGAGCCATCAGCTGCCAGGAGGAACCAAGAGAACCTGGAAGCCTGCTTGGCCTGGAAACCCCCCTGGGGACAGCTCCTACTCCCGGGGCCTGCTGGCCCGGCCACCTGAATTCCCATCCTCTGACGGTCCTCTCCAGCCGCCTCCACCCAACTCTGAAGCTCAAGTGTGAAACCACAGCTGGGCGCCAGCCAAGGGGGCTTGGGTTTCATCTCATTCAACTTCCCACACCTCGGCCAGAGGCCAGGGTCCGATGCGACTGCTGGCCAAAGGCCTGGGCTAGAGGCAGAGGAGGGGGTGGATTCCAGTCTCCCCTGGTTTTCTATGGATCCCAGGGTCCCCTCCCTCTGTTGAGCCTCAGTTACCCTCTATGTAATGTGACAGAATTGTAAGGCTGGAGCAGATGCCAAAGACGTAGAAAAGATTGTCCTCGGAGACCAAAATATTGAAGGAGATTCTAGAACTTCACTTTCCACTATGGTAGCTGCGAGTCACAGATGGCTATTTAAATTCAAATTCATTTCAATGAAAGAAAATTGAAGCTTTGCTTCCTCAGCCACTCCAGCAACGTTCCAAGTGTTCCCTAGCAACAGGCGCCTTGTGGCTGCCATATTGGACGGAACAGACCCAGAGCATCTCCTTCCACACAGAAAGTTCCGTTGAGACGTGTCTGCCAGTGGGGAAAGCGACCGATAGCTTCACTGACCCCAAGTGGGGAGGCGTGAGACAGGGATGTGGGTGAGGGACAGCTGAGAAGTGCGCTCAGTCTTCTCCAGATCTCAAGAGTGAGGAGGTGGGCCCGCCAGAAAGGGGAGTCAGGAGTGACTTCCACTGGACACGGACACCGCGCCAAAGGCAGCTTGAAGTCCCCCTCCTAGAGTGGAGAGTGGGCTCCTGGGCCCCCACTGAGTGACTAGAGGCCCCAGACAGGGCGGAGGTTGCCAAAGCAAGTGCCCTTCCTGGCAAAGGTCTCCTGGAGCCATTACCAAATGGGAAATGTCATCGCCCCCTCCGGCCTCACGCCCAGGCTTGGAGAGCGCTCGCATGCTCTACAACAGTGGTTCTCACAAGCGGGCCAGCCTCAGAATCACCTGGAGGCTTGTGAGAGCGAGGCTAACTTAGCGAAAACTCCTAGAACGTACACTTGGACCTTGTTTATAAGTCAGGTTGAAATACAGATATTTGGGTTCTATTCCCTTTAAGGCTCATGATCATGTGGGAAAGTCTAAGTAACATGATTGAAAGATGTGGGGTGACTTTGACCTAGGCACATTATACAGGATGCCTTGGAGGGGTGAAACGGCAGACCTCAGGAGAGAACAAGGGGGGCGGGGTGGAGGAGAGGGGACGGGGTCTGGGGGGGAACACTCTTCCATGCCTCCCCTATGAAAGCTGTTCTTCTCAGGCAGTATCTCGTGTGCTCCTCACGACGCCCTTATGAATCGGTACCTGTGCGGCTGCGGGGGTTATACCACCCCCAGTAGGCGCAGGGTCACTAAGGTAATTGGGCTGGACTCCGCTTCCTTTTCCTCCCCTCTCTACAGCTCTGAATATTTTCAAATGAAATAAGCCTGGGAAGAGGGGAAGGCTCGGAGCTGTGAATACATTTTTTTGTTTTCTGGGCTCATTGGGCTTTGACAGGAAGCTTGGCTGAGTGCAGGCGTCTGAGCCCTTGCTTTCAATGGTGCTTTTTAGGCTGGCCTTTACAGGGAATGCAAAGAGTCGCGGTTATAAATACCGGCAGGCTCTGGTGGCCCCCTCGGTCCCTGCGCCCCACGCCCCGCCGGGACACTGTGGGATTCCTGCCCGCCCTCCTCCTCCTCCTCCCCTGACCCCCAGGTAGCACTGCCTCCCCCACCCACTCCCCACCCCGCATCTGGAAAGGTGGGGAACAACATGTCCTGGGTTAGGAAACCAAGGAGGAGGGACACCCCAAAACTGTCCTCTCCTTGTTTGGGGAGAAGGACTGTTTTCGACATCAGGGAAAGTATCATCAGAGAGCCAGTGACGGAGACCCAGGAATGAGCCTCATGTCACAGGCGAGGGGACACAGGCTCTCTGGCAAAATTACAAACTCCCTGGCCCTCCCGGGAATGACGGTCCCACCTTTTACTTTGTCACTTCACCCCCCTGAGGTGCCCCCACAGTATGATCTCCCTTTTGATGACTGCTTATACAAGGTCTGGCAGAAGTAAGGCCTGAGTGAGTGTGGTCGGTAGGGTAATCACATGGGTGCAATAAGTTGTAGTCTTAATTTGAACACATCACCTGAAATGTCAGATGGTGTCTTTGAGTGTGACATTGTTATGTTACAGAATCTCATGCCTATGATTTTGTAATAAAAGACTTTGCAATAAAAAGGGGGCATTATCTGTGCCAGACCCTGTATTTCGGTGGCGCGGCCACACTGTGAGGAAGGCAGGGGAAGACACGGTCCCATTTTACAAGTGGCCAAAGAGGTGAAGTGACCACACAACCAGTCCATCGCTGGGGGCGCTGCCGGTACCTGTCTCCTGACCGCCAGCCTCTGCCCCCACGCGGCTCACTGGTGGGTGTCGGCGGCCTGCGCCCGCGCCCCGCTCCCCTCCCCGCCCGGCACACAGCTCCTGTCTCTGCTCTGGGGCCCAGGAGCACAGTTGATTTAGAATTTCCTGCCCTTCTGACAATCTGTGTGCACAAAATGGGCTTTATTTAAACCACTTTGGAGGGCATCTCCCCTGCCCTTTCCTCTGGCTTTATTAACCTGAAGTGAGATAAATCTTCGGCACTTAACTACCTGATTGCAAACGTGTTCCTGGTTCCTGTCCCTGCCCCGGTGGGAAGCTCATTTCTCAGAGGGTTAATTAACAGCCTTCACACAGGCCGCATTTAGCAGCCAGCACAAAGCTGCACACATAAATAACGTCTCGAGCGGAAGAAGAGGGTGCAGATGGTTTGTGACTTTGCCGTCCAGAGTTTTTTAAACCGGTGTGAACCACGTCCTGTCGGGACCCAGGACCATGAGTCAGGGTCAGGCTTCGAGGTGGGCCAGGCCAGAGACACCGGGGGCCAGCTCTGCACTCTGTTGAAAGAAAGTCTTAAAGGGAAACAGAGTGCTGAGCCAAGATGTGGGGGGAGGGGGAGGGTTTGGGGGCGGGAGAATGGGCCTGCTAACTGACCGGGACTGAGAGGGGCCAAGGAGAAGCAGGAAAACGCACTGGAAGACGGCGGAGTCCCAGCTCCCCAGGCAGGGGTGCTAAATTTACCAAGGGTGCCCCGCCCAGAGAGTCAGACCCTGCTGTACCGGTCCTGCTCAGGCCCCAGATGTGTGAGGCCACGAGGGCCTCGGCTCGGAGGAACTGCTTAGAGCTGGGGAAGCTTAGCATGAGGGACAGCCCGGGAAAAGCCGGGAATGCTCCAGAATGGTACGGTAGCACTTACAGTTCTCTGCCCCCTTCACGGGGAAGCTCTGTTTCTCTCAAAGCCTTTAACTCCCAACTGGGGACTTGCAGGCCCAACCCCCCTCCCCTAATTGACCATGGGGACACATCTCCAATTGTATAATGGATTCAGTGGCAACACAGGATTCATTTTACAGAAATCAGCACTGTTGCAAGGTACAGAAACCAAGGAACAGACAGAGCAGTGTAAATACACACTGGACATCAATGGAAATGAGAAACAGGAAAAGGGAGAGGGACGAAAAAATTAGAACTCAAGCTTTTGGCGTTGCCTTTTACCGTTCTCTTTATTCACTGGTTCTCCCCTCAGCCCTTCAGTGGGTCCCCCTCAGCTTGGAGAGACCTCCCACCCCACTGTGCTCACTCAGGCCCTCTCCCTATTGATGCAAGAGATAGGGTCTGAGGAGGAGGAAGGCGTACTCAGAGGCTTTCCGCCCCGGAGATGAGTGCACCCCTGGTGGCAGAAAGGGACCCTCTCTCCCGGGGCGACCTAGGCTGCCCCGCCCTGACCCGGGTGTGAACCGCCCGGGTGCCCAAGCCAGGGGCCTTCTCCCCACACCAGGCTCAGCGCCCTGACAGTGAGAGAGCAGAAAGAAATGGGGGCCAGACGACATGGGCCTAACAGCAGGGCTCTGTGTCCAGGAGCAGCGGTTTCTCCCTGAGTAATTTTCCACAGTTTGCCTTTCCTTCTGCACACAGTCGCGCTCAGAGTTCATACGGTGGCTGCCGTCCTTCAGAGGGTTATTCTGGGCCAGTCACCTGCTCAGTGACCCTGCCCACTTTGATTGCTGCTCTCTTTGCTTCTCCGAATCCCCGCTCCCATCTCTGGGATATGGCCCCGTGGACCTCTGAGGACCTAGGTCTCCGGCACTTCTGCAAAATCCCAAAGGCTCCATTGTTGCCGGGCAGGGGCCAGCACTTCTGTTTTCTCAGAAGGATCAAAGCCCCATCCTAGTGCTGCCAGGAGGAAGCAGTTTTGACTCGTGCAAATATCTGCAGTCCATTTGGGATTTTACTTTGGTGAGAAATAAATACACAGCCATCTGCAGATGATGGAAATATGACTTAAGTAACTTTTTGGTCGCGGCTCTTGGGCCAGAGCCCAGATGGAAATAAGACCTTGTATCTCAGTCTCCCCTCCACACTTTTGAAAAAAACAAGAAGAAAAAGAAAACGCAGGGGCTGGAGGTGGGGAGGGAAGGCTGCTGGAAACTCAAGTTCAAAATGGAGTGTGCTCCACTTCTTGGCCTGGGAAGGTTAAAGTAAACACCCAACAGCCACTCCATTCAAGTGTGCGTTATCTCGCTCATCCTTGCCAAGAGCTCCTTCTGCTCCCTTCTCTGCCCAGGAATTACTGCGCCTGCAAACAGCCCCCACGCTGCCCCCGCCCCCACCCCAGCCCAGGGCAGGCAGACAATGGGCCAGAAAACCCAGCCCAGCCAAGGCCTCTCCCTGCAGCCCCCAGAGGCCATAAGATTGGGAAACACAAAGCTATTTTTAATGTCTTATTTGTCTACCAACTGCGGCTCCATGGCCTGAGAAACAGTATCATTTGTGGGAGGTGGCGCTGATTTTTTTTTAACTTGCTCAGACAAAGCCACATTTTCGCAACTTTCAAAAAAGCCAAAAAAAGCACCACTCTCCAAGGGTGACCTCTTCCCAGCTTGCCCTCTGCCCGGCGGGAATGCTCTCTCCGGGGTGTCTGGAAAAGCAGCCTCCTGCTGCTCTGCACAGGTCCCCAGGTCCAGGGCCCAGGGAAATGGAAAGAAAGGCCCAGGGATCCCAAAGGAGAGCCAGTGAAACAGGAAGGAGGGAGAGATGGAGGATCAGAGAGGGGTAGGGGCCTCCTCCGGTGAGGAAGGCACAGCCCTGCCCTGAGGAGCTCCCAGTTGAAAAGGGTGGAGGTCACACACAGGGGATCCAGCCCCACACGTCCGTGGGTTGGAAGCTTTGGGTGGTAGATGCATCCACGTGCTAAAAAGAAGCCTCCCGGGTGGGTCTACCAGGTTCGGGCAGAGCTTGGGAGAACCTCTGGGCCGAAAGAACCCAAATGTCGTAACAAGACGCTCTCTGTTCTTCGAGTTATAAGGGGTTTTGCTGTGAGCCCACCTGGGCCCCAGGGTCTCCCCCCAGGCCCTGCTGGGACAGAGAAGCAGAAGGTGGATGGATGGAGAGAAAGAGAGAGATCCAAGCAAGCCCGAGAAACCGAGGTGAAAGAAACAGAAGCGCCGGGGTGCGGGGAGGTGGAAAGACGGGAGTGAGGGTGCAGAGTGAGAAGGCTGTCCCCCGAGGTCCCCACTCAGCACGGAAGGGTGGACGGGTACCCCTCGAGGACCAGAAGGGAGGAGCACCCACAGCGGGACCTCCCCTTCTCCATCAGCCCTGTGGTCCGCGGCCTGGGGCGAGGGTAGGGGCGGTGAGAGTGTGAGGGTCACCAGCCCAGGGATCCACCAGGAAGCCGGTTTCCGCTGTCCTTCTGCTTGTGGGACACCGCACCCAGGCCACACCCAGAGGGCCGGGCTTTGGGTCACGCTGACCTTCCCTGCGCTTGCTGGCTGGGCGACCTTGGGTGGGTCTCCTGACTGCTCAGTTCTCTCATCTGTACAATGGAGATGATAATAGTGTCTTTATGGACAGAGCATGTGTGTGTGTGTGTCTGTGTAAAATGCTTCACATATGCCTGACACACTGTGCAGACTCAGTAAACGGCCGCTTTAATGCATGTGGCCAACAAATGGCAGCCGTTGTTGCTGGCACTCCTGGGGAGAGGCAGGGCCGGTGAGGTAGAGGTTGGGAAGGAGGGCAGCGGGGTGGAGGAGGCAGAGATGTCTCGTGAGAAGGGGGTGGGGAAGGCAATGTGTAATTGATGGAACCATGCGTCCCAAAGCTTGACAGACCTTGGGACCACCCTGTCCCATCCATGGCACCGTGGTGCTGCTCCCAGCCAGACCAGGAAGGGCCTGAGAATGGGGGGAGCAGGTCCTTCCTGCCGGCAGCTACCCTTTCCTGGTTCCCCACCTGCAAGGACAGGTCAGCCTCCCAGCAAGCCCTAAACCTCCCTGCCCTGGGGACGTCTGTCCTCTGATGGCGCAGTTTGAAAAGCCCAGAACCGCAGCCAGACAGGCCATCAGGCTGGACTCAGGGCCTCCCCAGCCCCACAAAGGTTTACAGGGTGAACAAGAAACCAAGGAGGGGCCATCATCCCGGCTGCTGCTTCAGGCAAGCCAATTCCTCGTAAAGAACAGCTCTTGGCCTCCACTTAGCTGCCCCAGCGTCTCTGTAAGGGGCCTGGGTCCTTCCCGATCAGGAGGCCCAGGTTGTGGGGAGGGGACAGGCTTTATCCCTTTCCTCAAGAAGCACCCCTCCCACCCACCTGGGCTCACCCAGAGCCTGCTCTGCCTCCACAGCTGCCAACTGGGGGTGCTTCGCCTCCCTCCTAGAGAGACCGCCCGGCAGCCAGCACCTCCCCCATCTCAGGAGGCAAGCAGAGGAAGGAGAGCTGCCTGCTTGGGCTCCTGGGAGGAAGTCCAGAGACCCGCGCAGGAGTCTTGGCTTGACCCCTTACGGAAAGCACTCGGGCTCTCAGAGCTTCACGTTCCTCACCCAGAAAATGGGAAAGATGACTCTTCCAGGCTGGGGATTCGGTGAGACAATGGCGCATACATAGCCATTTAGATAACATTGTGGCCATTCCTTTCATGGATGGTGAAATAGTGCAAGTGGGTGTGTGTGAGCCGGCAGTCTGAAGACTGGCCTTCAGCAAACGTGGTGAGTGCGTGCATTCACACGCTGGCTCCTGCAGGGTAGATAAGATCAAGGGGTCGGCCCTTCCAGAGCCTCCAGGCAGCAGAGTGAATGAGACGCAGCTCTGAAGAGAAAGGGAATGTGTACGTGGCCTGGGACACCTAAGAAAGCTGGAAGGAGGATGAGGAAGAGAAGAAGGAGGAGGTGGAAGAAGAGGAGGAGGAGGTGGTGGAGGGAGGGGATGCAGATGGGTGGTGCAGCTCACCCACGGGGGCCCAATCATTGAGACAGTCATTGAGACAAAGTCCCAGGAGCTGAGATTCCGTAAGCTCAAAACACACCAACTGGACAGTTTGCTTTGGCCTCTTTCCTCGAATACGCATGGTCTGAAGAAGGCCCCTTGGCCTGCCAAGAATTCCAGGGGACGTGGCTGCAGGTGGGTGGGGCCAAGGTGGGGACCCACAGGGACTTGCCTGTGACTCTAGACACCAGGCCAGAGCTGTGGGGAGCAGAAGGGGGCCCCAGACACGTTGGGAGATGGAGGAGGCATGGGGAAGGGAAAGGAGAGAGTCTGCTCAGCAGAGGCGTGGGGCGGCTGCACCACACCAAGGGCTGGCCAGTGCGCCCTGGGCCAGGACGTGGTGGGAGGAGACGGGGAGCGTGGTCTCACTTATGCCTCTGCCCCCAGCAACTCTATGGCACAGATTTGATGTCTATCCAGCCGAGGAAACCGAGGTCCAGAGAGTTTCCGATAATTCTGTAGCCAGCCACGAAGCAGCTAGGATCCAGACCTGGGCTGTGTGGCTCCATCTCAGCAGGACCCCAGCCTACAGTGTCCCTCCAGAGCAGAGTAGGCCACTTCCCCGTGGACCCTCTTCATAGCAGCAGGACGGAAATGACCATGGCCTCGCTTGGAAACCTCTGCCCCAGCACCTGGTGTGGCCGGAGAGGCCGTCCCCCAGGAGGTGCCCGGAGCCTGCGGGCAGAGCCTGGGAGGGGCTGGGCCTGAGACTGCCCCAGGATCCCATGCCCCTGGAACTTCAGGGGCACGAGGCTAGAAGAATGAAAGCGCTTTTCATGGAATTCCAACAGGAAACCCACGAGAACATTCCTGCCCCGAGGATTCCAACAGGAAAACCACGAGAACATTCCTGCTCGTGGGATTTCAACAGGAAAACCAAAAGAACATTTCTGCTCGTGGGGTTCCAGCTGGGAGCCAGAGTCCATATTCCCTGCTAAGAAGGCCGGCAAGTGGGTGGAAGGGAGGAGGAGAAGGAGGAGGGGGCCTGTCCCACTTTTGTGACTGGCTCCACAGCGTTCCAGACGGATTCAAAGATTCCTCTGGCCTTTACAGGACAGGGGTGGGCCTCTGGGGACCTGGCCTGCCTGGCTCCCAGCTCTCCTGCCCTGGCTGCCCTGTCACCCAGCTTCCACAGAGAGCACATGGCCCCCACCCCTCCAAGGGCCTTCATAAGCACCATAGGGTGAGGACTGTGGGCATGTAAGAACCTTTCTCTGAAGCTGGATTGCCTCTTGAGATGCCTCAGCCAACAGCTGGGTGTGCCCACACCTGATCTGCCCGCCCCCTCCATCGCGTGTCTCCGGCGCCCCAGCCATAGGACCTGCCTGGGGCTGTGTGTTGGGAGGAGCCTTGGGGAACAGGCCAGGTTCCTGGCCTCAAGAAACTTCCAGTCTAGTGGAGGAGTTGGGAGGCACTCTGACAGGAGGCGCTTTTAGAGACTCCAAGAGAAATGACTGCGAGAGTCATCAGAGCAACCCACGTTTGTAGGCACCTACCAGGTGCCAGGCACCATGTTAAGCACCAAGGCAGAGTGACATAGTTCCTTCTCCTCCAAAAACATCGCCTAATGGAAGAGATCAGTGAGGAAATGGCTCTATCGCCGAGGGAGGGGAGTTACAAGCAGGGTTTGCTGCGGATGCAGAAAGCTTGGACAGCCAGCCCTGAGAGCAGAGGGGAGGAGAGCAGGGAAGGCTTCCTGGGGCAAGTAACACTCAGCAGGCCGAGGAGCTCAGGCAGAAGCGCAGTGGCACTTCAGGGGTGGGGCTGGAGGTGACCTACACTTTGGTAGCTGCGGTTAGGGTTAGGTCTGGGAACCGCGATAAAACCTAAAGAAGAGAGCATGGAGGAGCGGGCTTTGGGGGTGGGTCCACAGGGCACAGTTGGATGGACAGAGGGTCCCCAGGAGCTAGAGGAACTCTAGGCCAGCTTGGGACATGGTTTTTTGTTTTGTTTTTTTGGCTCAGAGAGGGTAAGCGAATGCAGGCAGGGGAAAGGGTCGCACTCAGGAAGACGAGTGGGATCCAGGCTTGGAGGGGCTCTCAGCTCTGGGAGGAAAGAGTGTGACATTTGGAATGTGAAAGACACGCAGGGCGAGCTCCCAGGGACTTTTTTTTCTGCAACCATCTAGACAGCTCCCTCATCCCCCAGAAAACGCCCAGGGCCCACCCAGGCAGGATGGCAGTGACCAGGAGCAGCTGTGGCCGAGGAAGGAGGGAATGGGCCCCATGACGGGCCATCCAGCAAGTTACCACGAGGGGCCAGGGGCAGGAATTTGGGGTCAGGAGTAGGGAAAAGCAGAGGCAGCAAGTCAGAGATGAGATCAAGAGCTAGGACACCACAGCCAGGGTCAGGGCGGGAAAGGGGCGGACAGGCCTGCCACCAGAAAGAAGGGGGGCCCTGCAGACGTGAACGAGGACAGCGGCTGGGGGTGGGGGGCCGGGCGCCATTGCCAGTGGGCTCCTGTGGGTTCCAAGAAATAACCGACTGTTAAATGTCAGCAATTTTGCAAGAGAGTTGTTTAAACGTTGGCAAAATCAGCAACGGTGGAAGCATTTACACCATGGAAATCAACAAATGCTACATTCTGGGCTACTTTTTTCCCCCTCCAAGAAAGACAGCCCCAAGCCCAGGTTCCTGCCTTTTCTCCACCGTGTGGCTTTGCATGTGGTGGCCTCGCCTGCAAGTGAATCTTCTCATCCCTTTCGGACACGAAAGGCTGCTAGGGGCTCACAGAGAAACTGGAGCTGGATGTGCCTCTGTAGGGCACTGTGTTGCAGAGGGAAAGAAAAATCACCAGTGGATTTCCTAGCGTCTCCCTGGATGTCTGATCTAAATTTAGGTCCTTTTAGTCCACATTGAATCCCAGCCACTGCCTTTCCTTCCTTCCTGCAGGCTCTCTGGAGACAGCCGCAAGGAAGTCCCTGCTGGAGGGGGCTGCCCTTTGTTGTTTCACCTGCCAGCGTCCCC
>PVKM010029808.1:0-17586 GCA_004027735.1 Carollia perspicillata | reverse complement strand
CTTCATTTTTTCATCTAATTTGCGACCAAAATCAACCAATTCTGTGAGCATCCTGATTAGCAGTGCTTTGAACTGGGCATCTGTTAGGTCGGCTATTTCTTGCTTGCTTAAAAGTATTGGCTCTGGGACTCTGAGCTTTTCTTGTGCTTGGGTCATTTTGGTCAGGTGGCACCTGTTGCGTATGAGGGGCGGAGCCGTAGGTGTTCACCAGGGCAGGGCAGCCTAGTCGCAGGGTTGTGACGCTGTCTGTGGGGGCGGGGTCAGAGAGGGAACAATGGCTCCTGTTCACGCTCTCTGGAGTTTGTGTCCCCTCTGCTGCCACCCACAAGCAAACTGGGGCCCCCTGGCGCTGGTTCCCAGGTGGGAGGGCCTATGCACACTCCGGGACCTTGCGGGTCTCCCTGGCGACCTCTCCTGTGAGGCTGGGAGCCTCTCCCGGCACCTTTTCAATTGGAGTTTTTAGGTTTATTTCCCGTCGCTGGGGCCCTGGGCTGTGCGGTCCGTCTCACTGCCCGCTCTTGCCTAGTTTATCTGCACGCGAATGTGTGTCCACGGTTGGCCAACTGCCCTGCGTGCCTTGCGTGCTCTGCTCGTCTCCTCCCTCTGCACGTCTGGGGTCTGCAAGCTCCACGCCACCTACAGCTGCCCGGCGCTCCGCCCGGCGCTCCCGAGCCTGGCAGCCACCACGTTTTCCTGCCGCTTGCCCTCTCCGCTGCCTGCCGACTCCGCCCCTCTTACCGGTTGGGTTGAATGGTTGTCGACTTCTGTATTTCAATTTTCTGTGTTCTGGTTGTGTTATTGTTTATAAATATTTGTTGTCCTTAATCTTGGTTGTGAGAGGAGGTACAGTGTTTCTACCTATGCCTCCATCTTGGCCGGAAGTCCTTTACCAATAACTATTGATTTGGATATTTTATGTACGTCAGCTATCTCTCACTATTGGCTTCTAATGGGTAGAGGCCAGAGGTGCTGCTAAACATTGTCCAATGCATCAGACAGCCCCACAGCAAGGAATTATTTGGCCAAAATGACAGTAGTACCAAGAAACTTCACAAACCACTTTTGACACATTCTATTGGTCACAGCATCTTCTCCACACACTGCACAAACCTTTTTTTTTTTTGCATTTCAGTTGCATTTTTACCTTTCTTGAAATGATAATATGCTGAAAATGTTGTATATATTTCTTTATCTTCAATATTAAAATGGCTGCACAAAAATTCACCAATTCTGATAAGTTTTTTAAATGTACTCTGATATGACAAGTTTCACAATACATTCTAACAGAATTGTTTTGCATGAAGTTAAAGGCAGCTAAGCACCACTAGAGCCATCGTACAGAAAAATGCAAACAGACTTTTTGGCCTGCCCAGTACCTAGCACAGGGCTTGGCACATGGCCCTCGTCAAGCACTGTTTTCTCCCGTGTTTGATGTATCCAGCGTGGCATCTGTTGCAGTCATAAGCATGCAGTAGGAGAAATCTGTTGATTTTTGTATATAGTTCTTAAATTATAAAAATTTAACTTTTCCAAAATGGGGTTTGTAAGTCAGAAGTATTACTTAAGAAGTTTGTATGATATAGAAATATGATTATGATAAAATAAAAGTTGGCATAGCTGGTAAAGATAGGAACTAGTAAAATGCCACAAATAATGTTAATCTTTGCCACAGCATCTTAGTTACTGCAACTGCTCAATAAAAGAAAGTCAAACTGAACTCTGACAACTTCTGCTAGTTTTATATCTGATCAGCCACATTTGCTGGGTGACTGCTTTTCTGGCATCTGAGGTGAACTTACTGAATTACAAAGTACACTCACTGCCCTCAGTGACTCCACGGCTGATCAGAGAGAACATACATGGAACATTCACTATCACCTCAGGGCTCTCTCTCTGCATTCCTGATATTCTTAGAGGCTGATTCTGTTTCTTAAAGAAATTGGGGGCTCCTAAGCATGATTCTCTTAGCTTTCTCACCTCTTCACATCAAAATTCTTAATATATGTAGTACCTTCTATTTTGTCCCTATTTCATTCTCAGACTAACACCTTTCCCTGTGACTTTGTTGCTGTTTCTTACTCCTTCCAATCGTAACCTTGCTTGAGGGTTCCTATAGCACAATTTCTCAAATTTGAACAGGCATGAGCATCACCTGGAAATCTTATAAAAACAGATTGCCCAACCTCACCCCCAGAGCCTCTGACTTTGTGAGATTGGGAGTGAGGCCTGAAAATTTGCATTTCCAACAGGTTCCTAGGTGATGCTGATGCTGTTGTCTGGGGCCCATACTTTGAGAACCATTGTTCTGTAGGTAGCCTTTGAGATTTATTATAAATACTTCAAATTCAGCTGGTCAAAGCCAAAGTCACTGCTTTCATTTACTCTAATCCCCATTTTCAACATTTCCTCCTAAATCTCTTCTGGTATCAGTTGATGACATCACTGTTTATTCAGTTGGCTAAAAAACACTGGGGTCATTCTTAATTTCTCCTTCACCTCTCACACTCTCTACAACTAATTGCACAAGTTCTACTTCTCTGAGCTTAGAATGATAAGTCTTTGGAATTTCACCCTCTCCTGTTTTCCAGGTCCTTGTTTTCTCTCACTTAAATCTTTGTCATGTATTCTTAATTATTGTTCCTGTCTCTAGTCTCTGCCCCTCAGGTTGTCACACAGCTACCTATATTGTCTTTCTAAAGTACAGATCTGATCATGGTAACTCATTGGATTGACAGTCTTTTTTTGTTTTCCCACCACATGATGAAATCCAGGGTGATAATGGGTTGGCAGTCAAGGTTTCTTACCACCTGGCACATCTAGCAGTATAGTCCACCACACCATCAGTGCTCTGATTACCTTGAACTTGGTTGATAACAAGAATGACACGCCTTCACATTTGTCGTTCCTTCTCCTTGGCATGCCCTCTGACTTGGTAGAGTCTTATTAATCCTGTAAGGCAGACCTAAATGTCACCAATGTAAATCCTTCTGGGACTCCTCCAGCAGATTCAGTCCTTTCCCATGTTCTCTTAGCGCTTGTGCTTTACCCTCTACCATGGGAACTGTCATATTGAATTGTGATTATTTACTTGTCTTTTTCTATCTTACGACCTTGAGCTTACTAGGTAAAAGGACCAGACTTTATTTTGTTTGTGTAACCCTAGTACAGTTGCTGAATGAACATGATTGTGGAGAAAGTCCCTTTTAAAGTCTACAGTAACACCCTGACCAATGTGGCTCAGCTGGTTGGGCATCATGCCACAAAGCGAAAGGTCTCCGGTTCATTTCCCATTCAGGGCACATGTCTGGGTTGCAGGTTCGGTACTTGGTTGGGGCATGTGCAAGAGGCAACTGATCAGTGTTTCTTCCTTCCATCAGTGTTTCTCTCCTTTTTCCCTCCCTTCCCCTCTCTCTAAAAAAAAAAATAAATAAAATCTTTAAAAGTCTGTAATTACATGTAAGATAGATAGTTATGAATCAGAGACCTCAGACCTATCTGGTGTGTTTAGCCTCTAGTTCTAAAAACCCCATCTTCCTTTTAGATCTTCCTCAATTCATAGAGTAATAACCTTTAGATACAAGGAAAACTTGGAGAATGCGTGGGTCAGTAATCCTCTCTTGAATTGCAGACTGCAGCGGGAGGAGGAAGAGGCCTTTGCCAGTAGTCAGAGCAGCCAAGGGGCTCAGTCCCTCACATTTTCCAAGTTCGAAGAAAAGAAAACCAATGAGAAGACCCGCAAGGTCACCACGGTGAAGAAGTTCTTCAGTGCTTCATCCAGAGTTGGATCAAAGAAGGGTAATTTTCTGATTCTCTTTTTTTCTTCCCTACTCAAATGAAGTACTGAGAAGATCTACAACGCATGTGGGCCCAGCCCTCTAATTTCTCTAAGCTTTTAAATACTGTCAACTTAGATTTGAGACTAAAATTGGGTTTGAGGGTTAGGCAATAAATGAAACCAAAAATCTCTTTGGTCAGATGACATTGTATTCTGGGGAAGCTTGTTTATCCTAGGAGAAATACAGATAATTGAAATATATAGTTTTTTTCTTTATAAAATTCATTCCATCTAAACTGCTGTCTTTTTGGTTGTCTTATATTTTGTGCCTTTAATTTTTGGATGCTGGTCTAATCTTCCTTACATAATATACTTGTCATCCATGCTTTAACAGAAATGGCTGTTTTTAGGCTTGCAGTCATCTAAAAAGGAAGTTTTCTGAGAGATAGTATTGCAAGGAAATACATAGCGAACACATACAAAAATGCTCCCTTTGTGCTTTTAGAGTGCTGAATGTAATCCTTAGTGTGCATTTTCTAGTGCATGGATTTATATGTACTTGACCTTATTCATCCTACTTCTTAAAATGCTATATAGCCAGCAAAAGGATTATCACTAAAATCATACTTGTTCTGTCAGTGAGCAGACAAGCTAGTTGACATGGCCCAGCAGGAAGCAAGAAGGAATGTCTGTTGTTAGACTCGGTCTCTGAACCTTTATGTTGGTGGTCTGTTGTGCAGTAAATTGGGAATGATGAGGGGACTGGGAACCAATGCTGATGCTATCAAAGAGCTCTTTTCTTGGAGCCCCTTTCTGGCTCCCAACCCCTCAGCCTGGGGGTGGTTGTGATGAGGGGTTTTTTGGGCCTGCCCAAGGGCAGGGCAATGAATAACATCACCCCTTAGGATCTTTGCTGGTCTGTTGGATTTAATGACTATTGTTTTGTTTTATTAAAGGGAAAGGTTACTTATAACCAGAAACACAGCATTTCTCTTATAAATGCAAGCCTTAAATAATCTTTTACTTTACGTGATAAATTTGGAGTTGTTTCTTGGTTGGCTGTTAACTCGAAGCAATTTTCTCTCCTGCAGTAGAAGGAGATTAATCCTTACTGGCTAGAGATTAATTTAAGAATGTATTTGGCTCCTGATTTATATATCAGGAGGTATCAGTGGTAGGGTGATTAAGAACATAAGCTTTGGAATCACCCTGGTTGAGTCTCAGCTTTTACAGGTTCACTGGCTGTATGACTAAGGGCAAGCTAATCTCTTTAAGCCTTGTCTGTTCTGAGGGACCTTAATACTTACCTTAGGCAGGTCTTGAGGATTAAATGAGTTGGTGCATCTAAAGAGTTTAGCACAGTACCTGGCACACACTGTAAGTCTCCAGTAAGTGTTAATTATTTTAAAATGTTGTTTTTCTGAGAGAATAGTCTCTGCTAGTAAGGAGCTCAAGGACATTGATCAAAGCCATTTGTTCTGATAGCGTACATTCTGGTCCCTGCTTTTGGAAAGTTTCACTAACCTTATGAATTCATGATAGATGATGAAATGGTATATGACAACAGATGAAAGAGTAAAGCAATTATAAAACCATCAGCTCTGACTGCCTCATTTTACAAATGACACGATAGCCCATAAAGGTTAACTAATTTACCCAAGGTTAAATGAGTTGATGTATTAGAACTCAGATCTTCTAACTCCTGGTGTAGTGTTTTCCCTTGAATTCGTGTGTGTGTGTTTGTACGTATATCTGTATCTATATCAATATAGGTGTGTGATGAGGTTCCCAGGACTGAAGTGCTGTCACTGACCATCCTGGACAGTTTTAGAAAAATGTTCTAAGAAAGAAAATTTGTACTTTAAAAGAAACAGTTCCAAGTTATTGGATCTGTCTCTCACGTGTTGCTTACATAGCTTTGCCAGATGAACTTCACACTTTAGACTGGTGGTTTGGCCTTTGCATGTGGGTAAGGTTTGCCTGTACTAAATACAGTTTTAATTTATTGGGTCTGGACTAAAATAGACTTTTTGCATTCTGTGTTCTTTATTTTATTTCATTAATGCATGATGCCTTTGCTCTTGATATTGTACTTCTCTGGTAGCACAAAAGAGAGCTCTTAAGCCAGGGCAGCTTGGTAATAACCAGAACACAGATAACTTTCCAAGGGATTTGAAGACTATTTTAAACAACAGTTGGATGCCCCTTCAGAGAGGGTAATGGAACAGCTTGACTGTAAAAACTCAGAAAGTTTACTTACAGTTTTCTAATTTCCAAAAGTGAGGTTGAGTGATCTATAGTTTACAGAGTAAATTATGGTGGATTGGCCCAGTGGGAATAATTGCTCATCCATTAAAAAATGCCCCCTTTTTAAAGAGCTCAAATAGATGTTGTCACCCTGAGTAGAAACTTGTGTACATCTTTTACAATTACTCTAAAAGCTATGGTCCTAGAATTAAAATACTGGTCTTCCACCCAATTCTTAGACTCTAATACTGTTCTTTACTAGGGTTCCTTGGAGAAGTGACTGATTCCAGGGCTGGAACAGGGAAAGAAGGCCCCCCTAAAATGTTGGGGACATGTCAGAGACCCAGAAGCCAGCTTGAAGGGGTTCCCACTGGCCACATTAGTGTATCAAATAAATAAGAACAATCAGTGGAGTATAACTGAATAAAATAATAGTCCATTAGTCCATCCACTAATAAAATAGATAATATTAAATAAAAGAGAAGGGAAAGTTCTTTTTCACCAAAGAATGTTGACTAATCAGTATAGAAGGGATGATGGAAATAGAAAATCACTCTTTTGCAATCATCATAATGAGGATTAATTCAGGCAAGTTTCATCAGTTGGTGCTGAAGCTGGGTTGAGGGGCAGAACGAGTTATGAATGCCGTCTCAAGTGAACTCCCGTAACTTATTTATTAATTACAAATAGAGAAATGGTATCTATATAACTATGGGAGAAGGTGGACATTGTGTGCCTCCAGATTTGATACTTTGAAAAGAGCACAGGCAGTAGGTAATATTTATAACCTGAAAATTTATAACCTGAATTCAGTCACAAGGAAACAGCAGAGAAACCCAAATGCAACAAAACAACTGGCCTGTATTCTGCAAAATTCTGAATGTCTTGAAAAACAAGGGAAGGCTGGGGAATGTTTCCAGATTACAGAAGATTTAAGTGTACATGACCAGTAAATGAATGTGTGACCCTCAGTTGTATCCTGTTTTTAAAAAATCACACAAGTTTTAAAAATAGCTGTATTGTAGTTATGTAAAAGAAAGTCTTTGTTATTAGGAAATATTCATATTGAGAGAGTAAAGAGCATGATATATACAATCTACTCTGAAAAAATATTAGAAAAAATAATACACAGATGTGTAGCAAATAAATAGGTACAATTTAACTTAAAATAACAGCTGGCAGTATTTTTTCTGAAACATTTTTTATCAATATGAAAAACCAAAAATGTATTTGTGTGTAACTAAAAACCATTCTTCAATACGTGGAATTTAATCCTTCACTCAGTCTGATAATTTCACTCCCAGTCCTGATGGAATTACAAGGGTTGGGTTTACTCTACTTCCTTAACAGCTAGAAAATCAGACAAAATGTAAGAAATAATAGTTTTCATACATTGGCCAACAGGCAGTTGGGTGAGTAACCCCTGAGAGAGGGGACACATGTAGTAAGTCCTACGAGGGCCCCATCTCATGTAGGGAGAGGTTTTCAGCCATGACACAGGGAGACACAACTCAAACTCCCTGAATTTGGGGAATGAGTTTAGAGCACAGCGAGTCACTGGAATTGGCAGGACAAAACGCAGAGAGGATGCGACCGCACGGAAGAACTCCAGGTGGCTGCACATGCACGTGAGAGAACGGCCCAGGACGGGGTGAAGGGTCAAGGAGTGAGCAGAGCAACCCCAGAGCGCACGGGGCTGGGAAACACTCACTTTCCCAGCAGCCAGGAACAAAGCAGCTGCAAGGGCAAATAGGTAGTGCATCCAAGTGACTCAGAAAATAAAAGGGACATGGTCTCTCGCTCATCCAGTTTACAGCTCACCACCACATTCGGACAACCTTTATTACTGTTTTTTTGTTACCCTTTTGTGCTTTTGTTTTCATTGATAAATACATATATTCTTATTCTAGTTCCCCTATTTTACGTAAAGAATAGCACACTACCCATACCCTACTTGTTTAACTTCTCAACACATTTAAGAACTCTTTCTTTATCAGTACATTAAAGCATACTTTTTTGTTTTAAAATTAGACATTCCATTTTGTAAATCAAGCCATAATTTATGTAGTCACTTAATCACCATTTTCTGCAAGTTGCAGTATTGTATTAGCAAAAGCAGCATTGCACACATTTTATTTCATATATGTGCAGTGATGCGAGTAGAAAATTTCTGAGAAATGGAATTGCTTGGTCATGGGGCAAATGTTTTTATAAATTCTGATGATTATTGCCAGATTGCACCTCATTGCAGTTGTATCATTTTACATTCGCACCCCTACAGTATGAGTGCCTCTCCCCCATATCTTCATCAACATCAAACTTCAGGTTTTTGTCTGTTTATTACTTTTTAAAATGGCATCTCATAGTAATATTAATTTGCGTATTTGTTAACACAAGTATGATTGAACATATTTCCTCTTTAATATCTATGTTCATTTCCTTTCTGTGAATTGTTAGCATTCTTGACCAATTTTCATATTGAACTGTTAAGAATTTTTTCTTCTACTTACAGGAGTCTTTTTGTGATATAATGTACAAACAGTTGTTTCTGGTTTGCTGTCTGACTTTTGAATTGATGTGTTTTCACTGTACATATTGAGCGAGGGTGGTGTTTTGTTTCTTTCCTATTTTTTTCTCTTAATGCAGTTGAATTCTTTAAGGGCTTCCACATGTTGAATCGTAATTAGGAAGCACTGATAACTTAAAAGATAGGCAAATACTTGATTTGGAAAGATAACTGAAATGCAATTCTTACTACTTGATAGTACAGTTTGCAGGGTCAGGGGAGGGTGTTTTTGCTTTAATTTGAGTTTAAGTCAAGCACTTAAGTAACACAGTTTAATAGCCGTGTGTGTAACAAATGAGGTGCGGGGGCCTTTAGTTTGCTACAGTTAATAGTATATTCTTGTAGGTAACCTATGTGTGTTTGTCTCAGTTTGAATAAACCAGACCCTCTAATAGGAATAGTGCCTTTATGATATTAAAACTTTATATCAACTTCATCATTAAAATGTACATTAGATACTAAAGTTCCAAAAATAAGATTATAAGAAGCTGCTCTGAGAAACATGTAATAGGTTGATTTTAATACCTTTGAAAGATACTTTTTCTTCTTAATTGTCTTTCTTTTTGTGTTAAAAGGTACCTAATTCCTTATAGCAGAGGTGTCAAACTCATTTTCACCGGGGGCCACATCAACTTCGTGGTTGCCTTCAAAGGGCCTAATGTAATCTCCTTAACAGTTAAGGAGTAGTTATATTTATACAGTCCTAAAATTATTTCAGCCCTTTGAAGGCAACCATGAGGCTGATGTGATCCTGGACAAAAATGAATTTGACACCCCAGCCTTCTAGGTATTGAGTTAGGGAGCACAGTTCGAAGTTAGGAGGCTTAGAATGTGATAGGAGACCAAGTGATAGTTCCTGCTTTTCTTACATCTCCCTTACCTCTGGGAAGGTCCCCTTGTCCTTTCAGTGTATTTATAGAAGCGGGAGGAGTTGTGTGGCCATGCGCTTCCCCTGCCCTTGTGCTGAGTGCTCTGTCAGGATTGATCGATCAGCATGCTGCTTTGAACTCACTCTTTCCCTTTGAGCAGTCTGACGTGAAAACTGAATGGCGGATAAATAGTTAATAATCTCCACATAAATAAATTAGCCTTTGCCTTTTGGGCAAGTAAAATGGATTTGAAAAATTTGCGTAACATTTTAAGTCATCCAACATTCTTGTACTTCTACTGATTATTTCACTTGATTAGTTTTATAAACTCAGGCAGACCTTTGAGAAAGTTGTTCGAGATAGTGGTGTCATTTTAGTGTTAATGATTAAATACATGGATCAAAGCATGATGTGTTTTGTCTACGAAAATCCAACTAGAGCAACCTGTATTTGAATAGAGATGTCTTTTAGGTCATGTAGTTTTACCTATTTGTATTCGTACTCATAAAGAAGATTTAGCTTACTTGTAGGAAAGTTGCCCAAATATTGAAGCATAAAATAATTTAAACTCAAGTTTAACTTTGATTAAGTATCAATTAAATAATCTTGAGTTAGAGACTTAAAGTAATTCTATGCATGGCTCTTCTATGTAATGAAACTTATTTTTAATTTTCCCAGCAGAAATTCAGGAAGCAAAAGCTCCCAGTCCTTCCATAAACCGGCAGACCAGCATTGAGACGGATAGAGTGTCTAAAGAGTTCATAGAATTTCTCAAGACCTTCCACAAGACAGGCCAAGAAATCTATAAGCAGACCAAGCTGTTTTTGGAAGCAATGCATTACAAAAGGGTAGGTTGAGAATAACCACTTAGAAACAGAGTTTTGGTTTTAGGAAGGGTCTTACGAGATAATCTAATGCAATTTTGTCACTTTACACCTGAGAAAATCAAGACCCAGACATGATAAGTTACCTAAGAAATATGCCACTGAACCGAGTTAAAACCTGATTCCCAGGCTAGTGCTTTTCCACTGCAACTCAGCGGTGTTTGGATCATCGTTGCGTGGAAAGAGTGACGCCCAGGCCACTGCTATGGCATACTTGAGCACTAAGCCTTCCTGCCTCGTCAGCTTGTAAACAGTATAAACCGCCACAGTTAGTAGATCTTGGACTCTGAAGTAACAATCGTTAGATCAGTAGCAGTCATTTTAGGTTATTTTTGTTTATGTTTTGTTTTGTATTTTGATTTTTAATTTTTCTCTCGTTGCTGATGTAGAGAAGGGAAAGCTAGAATTTAGATGTTGAAAGGGACCATAGTGATTATCTGGTTCTAGTCCTCTTGTTTTAGATGGGGAAGTCGAGAGCCAAAGAGGATAAGTGGCTTGTCCAAGGTTACACAGCTAGATTCTGCCAGTGTCAGAACTAGAACTTGTGTCTTTCACGTGTGTATCTGTAACCTGTAATTTCTAAGTGACAATTTTAGTTACAGTAATTCATAAGACTACCTGTAATGGGACTCATTTTGTAAATATGATTAGTTCATTTGTAATATACCTCACCCATTAAACTTAGAATTAGCTATGTCAAAGTATTTTTTAAATAGTGAATTCAATTAGTGAAGGAGAAAATAAGCTGTGTTTCTTGTTTTTTGGTGTGCAATTACACTGACAATAAATAAGCAGCCTCTTTTTTTCCCCTGAAAGTGTTTGTAAGCAAATAGTGATATTTAGAGTTAAATAAAGCCAGCAAGATATCATTGATGTTTTGAGTTAGAAACAATGATAGACTTCTTTAATATGAAAAAAAATCAGGTTTCATATGATATGCAACTTTCAATTTTAGCAAAAATAAAAACTAAAGTTTTGAGTTATTTACCCTTCAGCCCTATGAAATGTTTACAGGATATCTATTCTATATTGACATATATACTATATAGTACATATAGCATATTCAATGTATTATAATGTATTTGTAAAAACTGCTCAGCTCAGATTTGTTCGTTTTTCTTTTGCTCAGAAGTGTAATGTGCCCTTGTTCTGTAATATGTTGGTTGACTTTTGAATCAATACACTGAAGTAAAGAAGTAATTAACTGGCACAGATACTGTCGTACTTAATTGTTTTTAAGGCATCACTAATTGATATCAGAAACCTGGGTGTGGCCTCAGCATTCTCCTTGTTTAAGAACCACCGTGCGGCCTATTTTCCATTTCTGCATCAACAGTACATGTTTTACGGTTAAGTGGCCAAGCCCTGTGCATGTGCACTTAGCATCTAGCATGATGCCTAGCGCACACCTGATACTTGAACAGATATTTGTGAAACTTAATGTCTTTAGCTCCAAGTCAATGGTGTTTAAAGTACATAAAACAGCTATTACACCTGAATGAAGCAACCTTACCTAACTAGCTTCAAATCATTTAATTATATACATTTCTTGAGAGAGTGTGATTGAGTACAAATTGGGATAGTTCCTGTGAGGTAATGAAATAAGTTACAGTGCAAGGTGCTCCCTGTACTCAGTGCATCAAAACTGTTTAAAAATCTGAAGCTAATGTTATTCTCATCAACTAAACTTTCTAGGTATCTTATTCTTATGAACTACTCAATATGAAAATTCATTCTTATCTGTTTGAAATCGCCTTGTTGACATTGCCATTAACTGATAATTCTTCCTACTGCACATATAGTATTATTCTTCCCTAATTTGGGAGTTTGAGGACACGAGCCACTCTTGCCTACGTCTTCTCCACTTCATTCTCGTTTTCTCCCATCCTGGTGTGTGCCAGGGATGAGCAACCTTTTCTGCATATAGGTCAAGTCTAGAAAATGAAATACATGTTTTCAGGATTCTGTTAAAATTTTTTCAGCCATTTTATCTTTATCAAGAAGCACTTTACCTATGCTTAGACTTTAAAAAAATTTTCCTCATCCCAAAAGAGAAATTTGGCTAAAATTTCACTCACACAGCACCACATTATTGCAATATGATGCTTTACTATTCAACAGATAATATTGTTTGCTAAGACTCTTCTGAAACTGATGTATTTTTCCCTTTTGCTTGATCCTATTAGATACTTAATATTTAGATATGTGTTGTCTTATGTCCTTTTTCATATTTTTTAATGTAAAATATATTTCTGTTGCAAATGAGGCAGCTACATTATTAATGTAAAACCCATTCATATTGAACATACAGTTGTTATCAGCTGTTTTTCTCTTCTTAGAAGTCACCATAGTAAGAATTTATATTTCACTGTAGCAATGGCCAGGGGTTTGGGGAAGGGCCATGAAGAAGCTAAGAATTTACAAGGTTTAGTTTTTTAAGCTTATCATTACAAAATGACTATAAGAATCTCACTGTAAGAACCAAACTTCAATTAGATCTAGGTATGGCCACGAATCCTGGGATGTATATGGTTACCAATTAAAAGAAGGATGTATAAATTTCTTTCATCGTTTAGACCAAGCCTTATATGCCCAGGGTAATTTTATTTTTTAAAGTATATTTTATTGATTACACTATTACAGTGGTCCCAATTTTTTCTGCCCTTTATTCCCCTCCTCCCCACACTTACCCCTTCCTCCGGCATTCCTCCCACCTTCTTAGTTCATGTCCATGGGTCGTACATACAAATTCTTTGACTTCTCCATTTTCTATACTATTCTTAACTTCCCCCTGTCTATTTTGTACCTACTGTTTATACTTCTTATTCTCTGTACCTTTTCCCCCATTCTCCTCCCTCCCGCTCCCCACTGATAATCCTCCATGTGTTCTCCTTTTCTGTGATTCTGTTCCTGTTTTGTTTGCTTAGGTTTTTTTTTTTAGGTTTATTTTTTGATACTTGTGAGTTTGTTGTCATTTTAATGTTCATAGTTTTTTATCTTTTTCTATTTCTTAGATAAGTCCCTTTAACATTTTATATAATAAGGGCTTGATGGTGATGAACTCCTTTAACTTGACCTTATCTGGGAAACACTTTTATCTGCCCTTCCATTCTGAATGATAGCTTTGCTGGACAGAGCAGTCTTGGATGTAGGTCCTTTCCTTCCATGACTTTGAATACTTCTTTCCAGCCCTTTCTTGACTAGAAGGTTTCTTTTGAGAAATAGGCTGATAGTTTTATGGGAATGCCTTTGTAGGTAACTGTCTCCTTTTCTTTCACTGCTTTTGAGATTCTCTCCTTATCTTTAATCTTGGGTAATGTAATTATGATGTGCCTTGATGTGTGCTTCCTTGGGTCCACCTTCTTTGGGACTCTCTGAGCTTCCTGGACTTCTGGAAGTCTATTTCCTTTGCCAGATTGGGGAAGTTCTTCATTATTCGTTCAAATAAGTTTTCCACTTGTTGCTCTTCCTCTTCCTCTTCCCCTTCCGGTACCCCTATAATTCAGATGCTGGAATGTTTAAAGTTGTCCTGGAGGTTCCTGAGCCTCCCCTCATTTTTTTGAATTCTTGTTTCTTCATTGTGTTCTGGTTGAATGTTTATTTCTTCCTTTTGTTCCAAATAATTAAGTTGAGTCCCAGTTTTCTTCCCTTCACTGTTGGTTCCCTGTGTATTTTTCTTTATTTCACTTTGCATAGCCTTCACTTTTTCCTCTATTTTGCGACCGTACTCAACCATTTCTGTGAGCATTCTGGTTATCAGTGTTTTGAACTCTGCATTCAATATGTTGGCTATCTCGTCATTGCTTAGTTCTATTTTTAGAGCTTTGATCTGTTCTTTCACTTGGGCCATATTTTTTTGTCTTGAGGCTTGTTATGGCATTAGAGGCAGAGGCTTAGGTATTCGCCAGGGCAGGGCAACCCATGTTGCTGCGTTGTGGGTGCTGTGTGAGGGGAGGGGTCTGAGAGGGAACAGTACCTCTTGCTTAGCCCTCCATAGGCTTTCAGTCACTTCCTCCGCTACCCACAAGCAAATTGGCTCCTTCTGGTGCTGATTCCTGGGTGGATTTGTGTATGTTCTAGGACCCTGTGCGTCTCTCCAATGCACTCTCCTATGAGCCTGGGAATATCTCCTGCCACCACACCCCCCACAGGTTTTTACCAGACGTTTTGAGGCTTTATTTCCTCATGTTGGAACACTGGGTTGTGCAGTCTGTCTGGCTCCCTAGTTGTTCCTCCAGGTTTATCTGCACGGGAATGTGGGACAGCCCAGTCCTCCAGCCACTGCCTTGCCACGCTTCCTCTCCACCGTGGCTGCCCATCTCCGCCCCTTCTACCAGTCCGAATGAATGTTTCTTCTTTAATTCCTTGGTTGTTGGACTTCCATACAGTTCGACTTTCTGGCACTTTTGGTCATTTTTTGTTTTTAAATTTGTGGTTGTCCTTTTGGTTGTGTGAGGAGGCAAAGTGTATCCACTTATACCTCCATCTTGGCTGGAAGTCCCCAATTTTAAAATTAGAAGCTGCATAGATGAGAAGTGAGACAAAGGACAATGGGAAAACACCTAAGCTGCTGCAATCTGTGTATCATAAGAAACAAAAATAGATAAAAGAGTGAGTTGATAATGATGTTGAAAGTGAGGAATGAATCAAAATAATTAAAAATACATTGATGTCTGAAAGCAAACTTAAAACATTAATGAGGCAGCTGGGTGGCTTGATGGTGAGGCTGGCAGGAGGCTTGGCCTTTTCTCCCAGGCCCTCTCCTGTTGTGCACAGACACAAAACAGAACAACAATGGCCATAGTGAAGGGTATATGGGTCAAAATGGCATCAGAGAGAAATACTCCTCTACAGAGGAGTTATTCATGGAGCAGAAAGTCAAGTTAGAAGAGCAGCTAAAAGAGCCTGTGGAAAAATGTAAACAAGCTTTGGCAGATACTGGGAACTTGGTAAGAGAAGCCAAAAATGGTGGAGGTGGCAAATTGCATGGTACTCAGGGCTTCTGCAAGGACATGTTAGAGGTTGTAGACATTTTGGAGAAGGCAATACAATGTATTCCAAAAGTGGAAATTAAGCACAATATTCACCTGAAGCACCTCATGATGACTGAAGGCCCCATTCAGAAGGTATTCATAAAGCAGGACTTACTCAAGTTGAGAAATTCACGATTCAGTCTGAACCGAGTTTGACCCTTACATGCCTAAGGCCTGTTGGCCACACCGGCTGAGAGCAGAGAGCTGGGCACAGGGATCTAGTTAACAGTCTGCACGGGCACACTCTGAGATCCACCCTGGCACGCGTGGTGGAAGAAACCCAGCTGCCTCGCGAAGAGTGGTTTCTTTTTTTTAACTTGCTGCTATGTAACTCTTGCAAGTCTTTTTTACTTTGCTCACCTGTGAATACTTTTGACCTTTTCTGAAATGCTGTGGGAAAACTCAAGTAACCAGTGGCTAAACACGCATTTGCGCAATTGCATTCATGAGCTCTGTTTCGGGAGCCTGTTCATTGATTTTCAAGACTACGTTTTAATAGCCTAACATACTTACTGAAGAGTCCAGTGGAATACTACTTAACCTCAGTATCGTGAATAACAAACACTGTGTCTGCTTAAACTCTGGTGACATTAAGGTATTTTAAATTAATGCAGTGTCTTTGGGAATTCTGGTCTTTGGCTACGTGACCAAAGATTAGAATTCCCACATTATCTCTACATCTCTGCACTATAGCTTGTGAGTTACTAGGCTTCTTAGCCCATAACATATTTCATTCAATGAAAGAAAAGCAAGAATTTAAACATTATTTTGCTAAAAAAAATTTTACAGTGACCTTCATGAAGAACATATGCAAATTCATTTGTAATTAGTGACTATCCAGATGCTAAAAATGATCAACTACTGGATTTTTCTTAGAGATAGAAAAGGAACATATGTACCTTATCCTTACCACCTATATTTTGCCAGTAATTGAATTTGACAATCGTTTATTTTTGCCCTGTTTAGCTTGTCTAATTGTAAAAGTATTTTAATTTATATTTAGCTAGCTATTAATGACCTCAGGGCATATTCCCTGGTAAGATAGACTATCTCTAAATATGAGGACTGCATACTTGATACACTTTAAATGTTAATGTTTGATTTTAAAATTTTATTTAAGAGGATTAAGCCCTAATATTGCAGCAGAAATCAGCAATGCAGCAATCAGCAATACAGAAATTGTGGACATGAAAGCTAAAACCTAAATTTATTAAAACAGTCAACTGTACTGCAACAGAAACTTAATGAATTCAGGACATGGTCACGGAGATCCAGTTCCAGCCAGTGGGAGTTCCAGATGAAATACACAGAGAACATAATTACGGAAATAGTCAAATAAAGGTTTTATTAACTGGAAGTGGGGAAAAAAAGACTTCAGTCAGACAATTAAGAAAGTATAGAGAGAACTTCTCAGAATTAATAGTCAAAGGAATATACCCACCTGTCAAACCTTTTAAACTACAAAGAAAAAAATTTTTAGGAAAAAAAGTGAAATGATGTTATACAGACTTTATAGAAAAGATAATCCCAGGCAATGGTTAGAGAATACTTAAAGAAAAGGGTTGCTTTACACTGTTATACTGTGTTTGTTCTTAGAAAGCTATGAAAAAAAATTTTTGGAATTTTGTAGAACCTAAAATAATTAACCAACACAAATCTGCTATCGTTTAGCCCTTTGGCCACAACTGTGAAGGATCTGAGATTTACCCTATTTGCGAGTAAACAAATTAGCCTGCCATGGTTTCATGGACTCTGGCAGAAGACACAGGCCTCCTGAGTCAGGCAGGAAGAAGGGTGAGTTTAGAACAGCAGTAGGAGTAGCCAGAGTATATCAGCATTTGCACTAATTTCCTGAGTGTCAGTTCCCACAGGGCAATGCCTGTGAATGCAGTGAGTTACATTACAGAAAAGGATGTTTTATAATGGGCATGAGCTTGCCTGACCTTTTCCCCAGAGGGAAGCATTGTGCTGGGCAGTAAACAATTTACCCTTTTTTTCACTTGAGGGAGGGAGGCGCTATCCTTGTTTGTGTTTCAAGGCTGCTAGTTATACAGCTGTTCTTAGAGTACTGAGGAAAGGCGGTCGGTGTCTCTTGTCACAAGATGTGTGGAAATATAAGAGATCTACGTAGAATTGTCTCCAACATCTTTCTAGTATTATAAAGGGAAGCACTATAATAGCCACATTCATTCCTTCTTCCATTCAGTTAACA
>PVKM010029807.1:0-17564 GCA_004027735.1 Carollia perspicillata | reverse complement strand
GCTGCAGAATGAGGAGGTCCCTTGCTTGGAATGCCCTCAACTGAGCAGTTTTACTCCTGGATCATGCCCTTTTTCTAATCATCTACTCCTCTGGGATTTTTTTCTCCATTTTACTAAATTATTCACAAAGAAATGGAAAACTGACAAAATATCTCAGCCAAATTCCCAAAGTCTGAGCCAGTAAGTACTGAGGTGGGCAGTATTTCAATTATACTCACTTATTTTGCCTCCAACCAACAAAAAGTCTTACTATCTGACAGATCACTGGCCAGATTTCTAACTGAGCCTTCTTACTCTCCAATAAAAGTAAGCTCTGCATAGTACGCGGCTCTCTTTACCTCTAACGCTGAAGAATCCTTCTGGGATTTAGTGGTATGGCTATGTTGCTCCAGTTCAGGTGGCGGGATTCAATCCCTCTTTGATGCAGTCTGTGCATGACTGGGTTATTAGAGCAGTGCCCTACTTTAACCCATTCCACAAGGCTTTCCCTATACACCAAGGGGTCGTTGGGTGTCCTTTGGACCTTTGGAGTTAGTGGCAGCCATTACATGTGGAGATTAGAACTATTTTATAGTCTAAGATTGGGTCGTGCTGTCATGAATGCTAAGTCATGGTGACATGAATGCTGAGTCATGGCGATGTAAAATGAAGAGTCATGTTGTTGAGAAATGCTGAGTCATCACTTCACATCATTGATAGGCTCTATAACTTTAAGTGAAATGACATATAATGAAACCAATTTTACCGTAGGCTAATTAATGCATATAAGAGTTAAGTTTCTAGGGCATTTTATCAACATTATAATAAAATAATGTTGAATGAAATGAATGTTACCTACTGTATATGGTTGATTATATGATCGTGAACCTGAATATAAGTTTCTGTACATAGGGATATGCAGGCAACAAACCTTTTGACATTTATTACTGTAAGTGTGAGACATGATGTAGTTATGAAATTTTGCTGTAAATAAATGTGTACATAGATATGAGTGTGCTTATTTCATTGACACCCTCCTATCCCAGTTCTCACCCGCTGGGTGACACATCCAAGTATTTATTTAGACAATATAGAACTGAAAAAAAAAACAATGTGGCTGCTGAACATGCAGTGAGTTTAATTTTTATAGCTCAGGACAGCTTTGGGATCACTTAAAGGACTGAATGACAAAAGCTGAGATGACAAAAGAAGAGGCGACCTTGGAAACAATTTGTTGTTCATGTGGGAAATGCAGTGCATTTTGCAAAAAACCTATACTTAACACTATTATCTTGTTAGAGATGCAGGCGCCTCTATTCCCACGCCAGTTTGATTGTGTTGACAACATACCTGTGGCTTATAATCAACGACCCCAGCTCTCCAGCAATGGAGATTTGCTTTTCTGAGAGAGAAACTGAATTTCAAAAATATAAACCTGTATAATTTTATTAATCAATGTCACCCCAATAAATTCAATAAAAATATGTAAATACAATCAGAGAAAGTTTCATGGGAGAAGATACATGAATCCAGAATCAGCATCACTGTGGCTCAGAAGGTGGAGTGAGGCAGCTTAGTGGCCAAGATTTTTTTTATTTCCAGAAAACATGCAAGTATCTCCCCCAACAATATAACCCTTAACCAAAGTCAACTGCTAGAGTGAGCCAATATTTTGGGACAATCCTAAACTACTGTGAGAACTTGTGATGTGGGCCTCAAGGTCTCTATGTTCTGTGCCTCCACAAATAAACAGAGCCCAGAAATCAGCAATTTTTCAGCTGCATGTTACTAATAGTAGTGTGGCTGGAAAATATCAAGAGGACCTCACATACCACCTGTGGACTTCTTCAGTGGAGCATCTTGGCTATATTTTTGAAAATGAAAATTTCTCCTGTGTTATTTATATCACAGATTAGCTTTTTCTTCATGACACAAAACTTCTATTTCTCTTTGTTGTTCAGGGCTTTTTAGGGAATTGGGCTCTGTTGAGGAGATATAGCCAATTTGCAAAGGAAAAAGAGAAAATAAAGAATGACAGAAGTAGAATTTAACCAGAATTGGAAAGCTCCTGATACACATTCTTAAGATGTTGTCATGCTTTTCTGAGAAGGAAGACTCCCCCACCAATACCATCAAATCCATCCTGGGAGAGGCAAGGATTTCCATTTCAGTACTTTATGCAAAGAAATTACATGACCTATCTTTGTAACTTCAGGAGAAAGACATGCCATTCTCAACCTCTAACAGGGGAAAATACATTCAGAACCAGCCCTTTCAGAACCAGATTCCTCTCACCATGTCAGAGACCAGCACCAGCAATAACAATTAACTTGTATTCACATGATGGTGTGTATTTTTTCTGGGCCCTTTCCACATAGTATATATTTATCCCTCATGCCAACCTTTCAATGTAGGCAAGACTAACAGCATTATCTCCATGCTTCCCGTTATAATGTAAGGACACTGCAGAGTGCAAGTCTGGACAGGTGCTGGTTTCTGAACCAAGACTGGAGATTTCTCCTACCCTCTACACTACCTTCCAAAGAGTGAACAGGTGAAAGCTGTGGAGAGAGAGCCTCCTCTCTTTGCAAATGGCCTAATCCTTAAGCAACCCAGTCACTGTATCCAAAAAAGAAGAAGTAGTCACCAGCCAGAGACCACTGGTAAGTCTCAGAGACTCTGACTTGATAATATTGGACTTCCTCAGTACTTTGTGGGGCACTAAAGTGAGACAGGACTATTTTCCCTGAAAAACTCCACACAGGGACAAAAGGATACAGACGGAAACCTGCCAGTTTTTCCCAGGGTGGAGAAAACAACCATTCAGAGCACAGAAGGGGATGCACTAAGATTAAAAGCTAAGTCGTCTTCCTGCCTCCCACCCATGTATTTCTAATGGCCCCAGTCCCTAAAGTAACTATTTCCCAATTCTAAAGGAAAGGTGAAGAAACTTGGAACCTGTGTTTACAGGTATGTCCACAGAGAACACAGTGATAGGGATAAATAATTCAAGACACTCGTAAAATAATTTTAGAAACTGAAAAACTTCCAGCCAGGATGGAGGCATAGGTAGCTATGATTCATTTCCTTGCACAATGAAAAGAAGGATAAAACCAATTTAAAAACAAAAAATACAACCACAACTGCCAGAAAATTGAACTGTATGGAAGTCCAACACCAAGGAGTTAAAGAAACATCACCCAGACAGGTAGGACGGTGGAGATGGGAAGCTGGTGCAGTGACGATGCACAACAAGGCTGCAGCTAGTGGACTGAGGCAGGGGAGGTGATAGATGGAAGACTGGGATATCCCACATGCGTGTGCAGATAAGCCGGGAAGAACAACTGGGGAGCAAGACAGATGGCGCAACCCAGGGTTCCGGTGCAGGGAAATAAAGCCTCAAGACCTCTGGCTGTGAAAACCTGTAGGGGTTATAGCAGAGGGAGAAATTCCTGGTCTCAGGAGTTTCACCCAGCCCTTATTGTATGAAATATTAAAGGGACTTAGCTAAGAAAAAGAAGATCAAAACTATGAACAGTGAAATGGCAACAAACTCTCAACTATCAACAACTGTACCTAAAAATAACAAAAACAAAAACAAACTAAGCAAACAACTAGAATGGGAACAGAATCACAGAAACAGAGATCACATGGAGGGTTATCAGCAGGGAAGGGGAGGGGGAGAATGGGGAAAAAGGTACATGGGATAACAAGCATAATTGATAGGTACAAAATAGACAGGAGGAGTTAAGAATAATATAGGAAATGGAGAAGCCAAAGAACTTGTATGTATGATCCATGGGCACGAACGAAGGGGGAGGGGAATGCTGGAGGAAGGGAGTGTGCAAGGCAGAGGAGGATAAAGTGGAGGAAAACAACAGGACAACTGTAATTGCATAATCAATAAAATATACTTAAAAGAAATTTTAGAAGTAAAACACACTGTACTCCTTCAAGGTAAATATATGTGTATTTTAAGGTCAGCCATACGGTATACAGCTTAAACACTGTCATAAAGTCTTCCTTTTTGCCTATAGGCAAGAGCAGATTTAACTTAGTCTCAAAGAGCAAGGTCTTTCTGAGAGAAAAGGTCTGGAAACAGCAAAGGTCCAGTAACTACCACAGCCTGTTTGCTCATCAGGGAGTTTGCAGATGTCCACCATCTGGACCAGAACAACCCCTCCAAAGAGAAGGGAGGCAGGAGTGGAGCCTACCTGATCAATACCTGGGTGACTCTGAGCAGCACTGAAGGACCTCCCTTCTAGAAGGAACACCTGTGATTCGCACGGTACACTGTCACATGCAGAGACTTCTGTGTACAGCTAATTTCATTCTGTCTCTTGGTGCAAACTTCCTGCTTGGAGAAATGCAAAGAACCTCTTTGGATTCTCTGTACCCAACAGATGTTCCTTAGAGGTGGCCAGTGTTAACTGGGACAAGGAGCCAGACTCAGGTACCAGATTTGCTAAGCCAGCCTGAGCCAGATCACAACTGCCACAATTGGTGTTAAACCAGGCAAGGGAGAGAATGGGCTCTGCTCAGAAGAGCCATGTAAATAACAGGTGACATGGGGACAGGCATGAAGGATGGGCATTCAGAGAGGATGAGATTGTGTTACAACTCCCCGGTCCCCTCCTAGGAGGAGATCCCATCATTGTACAATTGATATTAATATTTGAAACAGAATTTTAGAGGAGGGAAATCATAAGTCAAAATGGCAGTTTAATCACAGACCAAAATCTCTCCCTTCTTCATACACAAATAATCGAAACTACAAAGTGCAATAACATAGAACATTTAAGGAACATGCAGATGTGTAAGAAGCTACATTCTGAACAGAACGATTCGATAAAGTGGTACCTGCATTTCCATATTTCCATATTTAAGTTTATGATCAAGAAGATGAGCGCCTCATACAGGAGTCAGCAAGCTGCAGCCCCTGGCTAAACCCAGACTGTTGCTGTAAATAACGTTTTGTCTGAACAAAGCCACACTCATTCGTTTCCTTGTCTGTGGTTGTCTTCATACTACTGTGGCAGGCTTCAGAGACTGCAAGGGCTTCCAGGCTTAAAATATTCTCTCTGGCCCCTAACGGAATGCGTTTGCCGAGCTCCTGATCTAGAAGAGTGCTGTAAAGCACTGAACAATGAACGCTTCCTCACCGAGTAAACGATAGCTGATCGCCGCGGAGCAAGAGGACTCAGCTGCAGCCCAATCAGGATCACCCACTGAATCAATCCCATTTTTCTCAAGAATCTTTCCTTTACTGCTGGCTCACCCCTGGTACCTCGGACCACAGATCCCACTCCAGTAGTCAGGGTTCACAGCAATGTTCTGTAATCTCACGGGTTCTCGGTGCTCCCCAATTCTGCTTTTCTGAAGGTTTTAAGGCAGAAATGAAAGGCCTTCCCTTTTAAAGATATTAGCACAGTGTTAATTAAATTGTACATGATTTTAATGAGTAGCCATGATTTAATGAGTAGCCATGTGTTGCTTGTTCATCTTTGTCACTAAACGGTAATCGAGGATCTTGTCTATTTCTGGTGACTATATTCCTCTTGCCTCAATACTTGATAAAGGAGTGAATTAGTGGAACACGATAATGTGAACCACCTTATGGACAATCACTGCTGCTCAGGATAGCACCAATACTTGACATTTGCATAGCACTCCTCTTCCAAACATTCGAGCAGTGGGCATTATCATGTCATTAACCTTCTTAAGACCAGAGAGCAAGGAAGGTGATGAGAAGATAAGTTTAAACATATATTGTGATAGTGAATTAACCTCTAAATATTTTTCCAACCCAAACTGTTTTCACACACATCCTACTATTTTTTTTCCTGAAATGTACTGTGTCCAGCCAAAAAAGCATGAAAATGGTAAACACGATTTATTTCTTCGGAACTTTCAACACCTCTAAGTTCTCCAGTTTGACATAAGTCCCCCACCATAAGTCTCTGTAGAAAAGAGAAAGTGGCAACAACAGATTAAGAGGCTCATCCAAGAGACTTATGCAGTCACATGACCAACTATTACAGCTCCGCGAAGCCTCTGGTCTCTGCCATGGCTCGGCCGGATCCAATGCCCTAAAGCCTGCCATTTATTTTTCATTTTCACCCCTTTGTGCATGCTAATAAGGGTAAAAGGCAGAAAGAAAAAAATAAGTCAAGACTGAAACCTAACTTCCTAGAATAACTAATGATCCAAAGGTGAAGAAAGAAGTATAACAAGGCTGCCGGCCCCTGTCATCAGAGGTGTCAAGGAGGAAGCTGGAGGACCTTGGAGAATAACGTGATGTAAAGGATTTTCTTCTCTTGGCCCAAAGGATAAACTAGTTGACTTCCAACTTCTCCAGTTCAACTCCTAGAGATATTAAAACTGTGTTAACCATAGATGGTAAAGTTTTTGAAAAATTATAGATGTCTTATTTACTATTAAGAAAAATAGATATAAACAAAACAGTAAAGTTTTAACAATAAGTCTCTGGGTCATATAATAATAATGATCTGTATGTATTTTTTCTATTTATCTTTTGTACAGTTTTCTCCACTGAACACAATTACTTTTGTAAATAATACAAAAACAATAAAAAGTTTTAAAAATCACTATAGAAATCATAGATTCAGTCATTGCATGTTACATGATTTGTTCTATGAAGACCTCTCAAGGTCACAAGGACAGTTAGTGTTTACTCCACGGAACGGAGGCAACAAAGCACACAGAGCATGAAATGTATGGCACTAGCAGCCAACAGAGCAGAGACTCAGGGGTCCCAGCTCTCTCACATCTGAAGTTCCCATGGACATCCATGGGACAGTGACACAGAGAACACCAAATTTCTCAGATGTCACGCTTTCAGGAAGCCAGTGAAGCACAAGAGGAGCCCAGGCTTGGTGATTATGAGCTGGCCAACCTGTGGGGGAATAATTTTGGGTACCTTAACTGGCAGACTGGAGGGTACCAAGGTGATCCGGGATCAAGTGAGGATATGTACCTGGCCTTCCGAAGTTACTGGGGGAAGCCAATGTGGGTATCTTAGCAGGGGCACTTTGGGGAGCTGCCTGGCATGGGCACTGGCCAATCAGAATAGAGGCAGTGGGCCCATTGTAAGACCTCGGGAAGCAAATATTTATCAACCAGTGAAGAAATATTTTAACGTTTTAGCAAGATGCACATCCATACTGGTACTTTTGGCTGAATATGAACAACGGTTTAAACAATTTGTGTAATTCACCAGTAGAACCGAATTCTCCTGCTTTTGCCCTGTGCCCTTCTTGAAGGCTATTACATCTCCTGGCTCTAGAAATTACTGGGAATTGAATGAATCTTTGCTGGAAAAATGTCCCTGGTGGTAGAGAAGACACAGCCTGAAGTAATGGGAAAGAGAGAATTTGCATCCAAACGTGACTGCCAAGAATCTTTTAAAGAAGGAAAATACATTGTATTTTTTATTGGTTGTGCAGTGTAAGAGAAAGGAGAAATGAGGGACTTTGTAGGGTGCCCTTGTGAACCTGATTGCCACTTCTATGTTCTCATTTCAAAATATGAGTCCTAAAAATAGACCTATACATAGAACCAATTGATTACATAATTCCATTAATTAGTCTGAGCTGAACCTGGTCTGAATACAGACTTCATGATGAGCTCCGAGTCTCCAATTAGACCATAAACCAGCAAAATAAATCCCAGAAAGTCATCTATAGAGCAGTTAAGTAAATGTTCTTTTTCTTTTAATGTAGAGGCTAAAAGAACAAAGAGAAGTTTTGTTTGATTCTATCTCCTCTCTTCAACCTTGGCTGTGCCAAGGGTCAAAGGCAAGATTCAGTTTTTCTTCTTGCGCATTTGATAACATTAAACATTCCATCTTCCTCTTAGTTCCTTCGATATTCTTAGTTTGAAGGGTTAACACACACCCAAAACAGAAACTCAATCATAGATTTTAGATGCTAAGTGAAAATAAATAAATAAAAACTGTATGCTAAAGTATAAACACCATTATGGAATTCAAATACCCTCTCCCTGCCGCCCCTGAGGAATTCACGAAAGCTCACTGAATGGAAATTGGACTGTGTCTCCCACTGCCCCATATCTCGTTTTCAACCAGATAATCAGCCAATGTGTGGAATTAGGGTGCAGAGAGATGTGATATATGAGATCTTGGCAGAACTTCAAGAAAGGAATCAACCGCTATCAAGGTCAATGACTTCTCAGCTTCAGGTAGGAAACACAACCATCAAATTGTGGATGTTTGGAAAGCAGAAATGACTGGGTAAACAGAGCCAGCATAATTAATAACCATCATTTGCCTATTCATGGGAATTGCTAGGCTTCTACAAATAGGTCTGCCATTCTGGAAAAAGGGAATGCAGAGGCTGAATCTAACAGTTCTAGCTTTTGAGATGTCGCTTGACCTTTCCATCCTGAAATGGATTAGCTTCAGCAAGGAGAAGCCTTTCAAAAACAAAATGCCATACACAGCCAAGGGCATGTTTCTTCATTCAATCAACAGTTTAATTACATTGTTCCTGGAAAGAAAGCAATGCTGTCACAGAATAGTAGTCAAGCCACACATCTCAAGCTTAGAGTCATTCAAGGCCTAAAACTTTTAGAAGGTGGACAAGTCCATGACAAATGCCCCCAAATGCATCATTTATAGGAAACTCAGCTTTGATTCATTAAAAAGAAAATTCTGTGCCTTCTGGTTTTACTCCTCGATATTCATCATCTTTACAGGTCAAGTCAGTGGTATGACAGCAGGTGAGATATGACTTCCCCTCCCTGCTATTATTTCTGCAACAATCCAGAGACAAAATTTTCTTAACCTCATGTTTCCCATAGATATCAGTACAATAAAAGCCTCAAGACGGCTTCAAAAGTAGAGATCCAAGTTCCAACTGAAACCATATTTCTCAAGCAGCAGATGATCCGTCATTCAAAGTCACTGCATTTGTAATGCCCTGGATGATGTATCTTATTGCCTAATCCAATGAAATGCTGGACTAGCAATGGTATCCTAGTGAACCAAAAAGAACAGTGGCTTATCTAAGGAAAATATGTTGAAATTCAATTTAATGAAGATTTCTTTTTTAACATCTCTCAACATATTTCTCATCACCTCTTTACTTCTTAATAATATTTAGATTTAATGATTTCAGTTGAATTCTGATTGGCCCCTTGGGTGATAATTTCCAACAAGGTAAAGGTAAGATGTCACAGGGGAAGACAATTCACTTCCATGTGTTTGTGGAAGAAACCTCTGTGATTTGAAACTCTATTTGATAAACATTGGGGAGAAATGAAGACTTAATGGTGCTATGGTATGAGGGGAAAAAAGGAGGAAACTTCATTTTCTTGCTGGCAGAAAGCTGATAGAATCTTTGGCATAATATTCTGTCTTCCTGTGAACTCCTCGCAGCACAAAAAGTCAACCGATATTTATTTTCACCTAAATTCCAAGGCAAGAGTATCGATCATCTTTTCATGTCCTGCACTACTGCATCACCATTATCATAATCAAGCACTAACTGAGGGTACTGGGATAAAGAAAATATATGCTTGGTATTTTCCCTTTTTTCACTCAACTAATGATTTCATTAGGGAGAGAATGCATTAGCAAAATAACACCTAGCTGTATGTGATTCATAACAAGTTACTGGAATAGAAAACACTGTGAAGTTGAGTGCCTTGGGCCTTCAGAGGCACAGGTAAGGAACGTGTGGAGCGGCCCGAATGAAGAGCAGGGATCTAAGCCAGCCCTGGGACAGTTATTCGGAGCTTGACGCTGTTGAATGAGGACAGCAGTCAGCCCTTTGGAGCAGCTTTGGAAGCCTCATAAATGAAAGAGCTGTGATGGCACTTCCTATCTCTCTGAGGACATTGCTAATTCATGACCAGCAGCATCTCTTAGAACGTGGCAGGGGTTCAAGCAGGAAGCTTGCCAGAGCTAGAATGGTGCTTCCCAAACTTTGGCTTTTGTACACCTTGTGAAGGGATCTTGTGAAAATGCAAAATCTGAATCAGCAGATCTGGGATGAAGCCTGAGTTTCTGCATTTCTAACAGGCACCCATATGATGCTGAGATGGCCGGTCCACAGGCCACACTTTGGGAAGGAAGGTGTTTGAGGATGGCTAGGCATTTCTGAGGCCTTGGAGCCTACTTCTTTTCCTCTGTGTGGAAAGAAGAGACAGCCATGTCTTGCACTTGTCTCTTCAAAGGTAACCTGATTTGAAGAGAACATTGTCATCTTATCGTGTCCTCTAAATGACAGAGCAAATGTTTGCTTTGTCGTCGCTGTTGTTTTGAGATCTATTCCTTTATGTAGGTAAAGAGAACACAGTGCTCAATATTTCAATGTGATGCAAAAATAAACATAACTTTCCTCAAGTTTCATATTAATTGTGTGATGGGTAAGAAAAGAGAAAAAAAAACTGACACAAAGAGACAAAAAAGTAAATATAACCAATGAAGTGATTTACCCTGGAGGTAAAAGTTTGAATATGGATAAACTTTCCTTCTCCTACTCACACATTTTCATGACACTGTGTTTGAATTTTCACACTAAGCATGTAAGTCTTTTTTAGGCAGGAATTATAATGAAGATAAGAATATAAATATATGTCAGACTTCGGGAGGGCCAGGTTTTCATCTCTCCGCAGCTGTCGGCACCATCACCCTGGTAGCATTGCTCTGTGCTGCTCTGACCTTCTGGGAGACAAATGAGGCTACTGTGCATGTCTTCGAACTTCGTAAGAAAGAGGAAAGCATCGGTTTTAAACTTTTAAGTTTTAGGATCAGTTTACTTTTCACTATGCATGCCATAAATGAATCCCCTTCGCCATATCTAATCGTGAGTAAAAACAAAGCAGTCTTACCAGCAACCCCAAATTGGTGCTTTCCTTTCTAGTGGCTGCAAAATAATAAAACGGTTCAGACACTGAACATTTGTATCCAATTTCACCTTCGGCTGAGTTAAGCAAAATCATCATCCCTGAATAAAGGCTTTCGATGTTTTTCAAAGAAGGTTCCTTGCTGGCACAGCTCTTTTTCTTATAAAATCATACAATGGTCCCTGATTTTTATAACAAATGATGCGCCATCTCTTTAACAGAAAATTGGGTTATTGATTAATTGATTATATGCTGCTCACAAATGCCAACTTAAGCACAAGTAAGGAGATGCTACTGAAGGTTCATAACTCAAAGGCTGCAGGACCACGCTGCATGGTTGCATTATTACCATCTCCTATTTTAATGAAGACATAGCACAGCACTTTGTTGGCCTAATTTACACGATATATCAAAACTATGTGAAACTCCCTTACACGACAATAGGAGAGAAATTACAGCACATGCGAGACTTACAGAGCTGTTGTCTGGTTGTTAGGGTAGGGCATTAGCATTCCAAAGCTGTGGATGGAAAGTTAGTCTTTTATAAGGTGGTAGTGGATTTCTTTTCAGAGGAAATGAAGGTGCACAAAGCTGCCTTACCACTTGTTAGTGAAAACGGTAACATTTGAAAACGATTAGCAGAAAATTCGTTTTTATTTGGATACTCAATAATCTAGAAGTGTCTAAGTAATAAATGGCTCATAGGAAAATATCACCTATTTGGAGAGGAAAAGGGAATATTATTAAAATAACAACAATAATATAATACTAATACCTACTATTGATCTAGAAATTACAGCATGCGTTCAAGAATGTGTGTTTCAAAGCCAGAATTTGAATCATAGGTCTACAATTTACCAGCACAGAGCCACGGGAAAATTGGCTAACTTCCTAGTGTCTCACTTTCACCATGTGGAAAAGGGCATGATATCAGCTCCTCCCTTATGGTTTCACTGTGAGGAGTAAAGAACTTAACAAGGGAACACACAGCTGCTGGGACCGAGCATGGTACCACGTGACAGAAACCCCATGACAGTGGTTTAAAACTAAATGGAGCTTTAATGGCTCACAGTAACAAGTCCAGAAGGGAGCAGTCCCAAGATGGTACTGCGGCTCAAGGAAGCGATCATAGACTCAAGTTTCTTCCTATTTCCTTCTCATTGTCCTTAACTAGCAATACAGTGCAGGGTGGCTATTCCAACCGCAGGCCTCGCTTCCACTATCCAGACCCCAAAACGGAAGCCACAGGAGGACGAAAATGGTTCTCATGTGTGGGGTATAAACTTTCTCCAAAACCCCAAGGAGTCTCCTGATTCCAGGACATTCACCAGAACTGTTACACGGCCACACCTACAGGCAAGGGAGTCTTGGGAAATAGAACCCTTTAGTTGGCATTACTGAGTAGGAAGGAAAATACATTTTTTTGTTAAGGAACTAGTGGGTAATAAATATTTCATATGCAATATCTGCCACATCACTTTAAAACGCATAGTCTCATAAATATTGGTCATTATTACTATTGTACAGAAAAGTACGGAGTTTCAAAGTCAAGTGTGTATAAGAATCACCTGGAAAGCAAGCTAAAATGCTGTTTCTGAGTTTCTCTGGGTCTGCCCAGGGCCTTGATCAAGGGGGCTGAGGTGAAACCTGGACATTTGCATTTAAAAAAGAGCACAGGGGGTGTCCATGCAAACCGCCTTTTGAGAAACAAAGCTAAGGGTTATAGAAACATCCTCTACAATCCTCAGAATGCCCATATGAGCGTAAAAGTATCATCCTTATTTTAGACTGGAAGAAACAAGCCTACCGGAATTCAGTGTTGGGCTTGTTCTCCCATTCTTACGAAACGAGGTGGCATTCTTCAAAATAAATTTTAACTTTAGGTTTAGATTCGCAGATTCTAATTGAGATTAAATTGTGAAGATAGTACAAAAAGTTCCCATCTACTCCATACCAGGTTTCCCCAATTACTAATAACATATCAATATGACACATGTATGAAAATTAATGAGTTAATATCAATGCATTGTTTTAAAAAGTCCATGTTTTACTTAATTGCCTTAGTTTTTACCTATAGTTCTGTTTCTGTTGCAGGACCCCACACAGGAGGGCATAGTACACTTTGTCCCCATGTCTCCTAGGCTCCTCATGGCACCGATACTGTCTTAGACTGTCCCTGTTTTTGATCACTGTGATGCTTTCGATGAGTTCTGGTAAGGTATTTTGTGGAGTGTTCCTCAGTTGGTGCTGTCTGCTGTTTTTCTCATGATGAGACCGAGGTTATGACTTTGGGAAAGGAAGATCACGGAGAGGAAGTGCCAATCTCATCACATAACACCAGGGTTACTTGCTATTAACATGACTTATCATCGCTGATGGCGGCCTGGACCATCTGGCCGAGGGAGCGTTTATCAGGTGTCTCTCTTTAAAGTTACCCTCCCCCACCCTGCATACTACATTCTTTGGAGGAAAGTCACTGAGCACAGTCCACACAGAAAAGAGAGGGGGTTAGACTCCACCTCCTTCAAAGCAGATTGTCCATATAAGTTAATTTATCCATATAAATTATTTGGAATTCTTCTACATAGGCGATGTGTCTACTCCCATTTGTGTATAGCAGTATGCACTCATGGATATTTGTTTTGTGTGTTGGGTAGTAATCCAAAATTACTTATTTATTGTGTTCCTCAAATTGAGAGCTTTCAGTTAGTTCCTGTGTCCTTTTGACATACTCTATTTTTCATTTTTTTAAAGAACTTCCTTACTTTCTGACACCATAAGATACGCCAGGCTTATCTTACATATTTTGAACCTAAGTCTTAGAATCAGCCATTCTTTCAAGGAACTTTTGTTCTTTTAATTAGAAAATGACATTAGAAATTAAGGTTTGGGTGTTAGATGTCTTTTTTTCTGGAACATGCATTTTTGTTAAACAAAAAAGTGAAATACCCTTGCTTTATTTTTCCCTTTGTTTTTAGGAAGTGTCAAATACATGCTAGTAAATAACTGAATTAAAAGTCAGAGATTTAGGTTTTCCTTCCACAACTAGTAACTTCTGTGTGACCTCAAGCAAATGACAGACCACCCGTCTTCATAACATCACTCGCAAAACATGTGAGATGAATTAGCTCTTCTGCCCACTTTTTAGAAGTATTGGGAAATGAATTTAGGTAATGGATATGAAAGCCACTAGGAAATAGAAAGTACCAGAAAAACATAAAACAACATTATCATTTATCAATGATTAATTATCATAGCCTTATATAATGGTGTATTTGGGGAGAAAGGAAAAAGAAAAAGTTATTGAAGCTGAAATTTCTGAATTGGGATACCTGCTTTTGGCTGTAAACTATACAGAAAACCATTGATGGGTGAGATAGTACCCTTTCATGCATTAGTAATAAAGGATTCTGGCAGCCTGAATCAAAGATTTTTACACAGTTTGAAGCTGTGTGGAAAGGAAATAAATGGAAATAGTAATTTCCATCAGTGCAGGGGCCTCAATTTGCTTTCTCAGCTACTAGATCTCAGAGTTCAAAATGTGGTGCATGATGGCAACTGTCCTTCCCGAGCAACCTGTCCTTCTGGGACCTCCCTAAAATTATTAGGAAGAAACCTTGTAGACAAAACCTCTTCACTGCAAAATTACATTATGTATGCTGCCAAGGTGTATGTATGCTCAGGTGACCTTGCCACCTCTCCCTCCCTTTTTCTCCTAGGCTATCACAGACCCCCTTAGAAAGAGGCTGGTGAGCAAAGGAGCCAGTCGCTGGTGATAAGAACTGGTGCCATGGTTAGCCAGGTGGCCAACCATTAGAAATAAAGTGTTCCCCACCTTTCCTCTTCTCCTGTCTTCCGGAGTCTGAACATGTAAAAAACAGTGTCCACATAGGAATACACTCTTTTCCTCTCCAAATACCTTGCCCACCTGCCTCAGTCCTTCCTCATTTGTGAAGCCCCTCTGCCAATGTTCTTCTCTTCCTCTCTTCTATCTGTACTCCTTACTCATTTGGTTCCTAATAATGTGTTGTCTTGTGACTCTGCCTCTCTTTTTTCTTATTCAAACTGCCAAGATCTTATTTCCCCAAGCATTCTGTTCACTCCGTTCACACAGTGGAAGTGGTGTGCGATATGTTTTTATATCCACCATAGGAGTCAACGTATATGACAAACCGAGCATGATCTCAATAAACATCTGTTGAATGAATGAAGAAAAACAGAAGTAGTTTAGTGCACCCTCCCTATGTACCAAGGACTGTGATAATCCTTTGGTGGGATACACCTTTTCTTTTTTTACGTTAACTCATTTAGCAATGGTTTTCTCAATTTTAGGGATGAGGAGCTGAACGCTAAGAGGGTCATGGCGTTCACTCTTGGTGCAGCCAAGGTGTAACCCCCTGTGTGCAGAAACGTTTCATGGCACTCATTTCTAGACTTGTGATTTGGGGACTCAGTTCACGTCCCTGTTTCATCATCAGCACAATGAGAGAATCATCTCAAACAGTCGCCGAGGTCCTTTTTTGCTTGATTGACACACCAAATCACACCAAGTACTGACCTTTTCATTCTGGATACTTTTGTTAACTTACTGCCTTGTCTTGGCTTCCACTGCCTTCTGCGAAAATAACATTTTAATTCTTTGTCTTATTCCAGTCCTCAGGAATGGCTCTCCTAAAAATTAAATAGAGTCTATCCCTGGGATTTTTATATAGGAAATAATTATTCACCTCCTTTATCTTGTTCCATTTCCATATGTGTAAGTTGATAAGCCCCCCAGATGCATTAGTAACAGGGCTTAAAGAGAGAGGAAATTCTATAGAGTTCACAAATTTGCATTTTAGTTTTTGCGGAATGTCCCTGATTTTGGATTTTTCATAAAATGTTTGGAATACTGCAAGTAAAATTAGTGATAGTGACATGTTAAGGAAAAAAAATAAGCAAAAAGGAGAGGAAAAGAACAGAACAAATTTCTCTGTAGTTAAAAACTAAGTACTCTGAAATTTAACACATCTTTAACTGAACTTTGTATGTCCTGTGCATAAGAGCAACTTGAAATTCTGTGCAAATTGAGAATAATCATTATATGGAAATCAATTAAATGATAATATTATTGAATAATCAATATGCATCCAGTATTATAGTAGGCACAATGAAACATGTGACTTTTAGACATGATTTTTTTCAATAAATACATTATCCTACCATCTCCAGAAGATATCCTGATATTGAAAATAAGCTGTTTCTGAGTTTTTTGGCCAGAGAGTTGGAAAAAAAGAAAACCACCTTCAGTTTTGAGCATCAAGTTTTACTTCAGCACAGGTTTACAGGTGAGGGCTCTGTGACTCAGATAATAGCCCAAGTTGTTTCTAAACCTCCAAATGGGTGCTCCGCTTCTCTGGATTATTTAAACAGCTCCTTCTCCATAGGCCTCAATGCCCCCCCTCAATTATTCCTCCATCTGACTGACAGCATGTTGTCTAAAATGCCATGACCCTGCCGAACATGCTTCAGTATTTTCCCTGCTCCCATCCCCACCACATTACCTAACTGAAGGTGACCAACCATTCCAGTATACCTGGGCAATACTACTGTTGACCCTGGGAGTCCTGCTTCCTGGGAAACCGCTCAGATACCGGCCAACAGGAATAGTTGGGCGCCCTATAAAAGGTGCAGAAACAAGGGCCAGGGCAATGATGAAGCTCTGTGTACTCTAATTTCCTGTTATTTTTAATCCTCGCCAGAGGATAGGCTCATTGATCTTAGAAACAGAGGAAGGGAAGGAGAAGAGGTGGGGGGAGAAACATTGATTACTTGCTCCCCATAGCTGCCCTGACCAGGAATCAAACCTGAAACCTTTTGGCAGTATACGGGTACTCCTGTTCCTTTCCGTATGTCCCACTCTCACGGCCTGAGGTTTTTGTCCTTCCTCTTTTCTTTTAGTTCTTTCTTGAGGATTGATTAAATTATCCTTCCTAATCTACAGGAAATAAAATGTGTTTTTCTCTCTGAGAGCCAGTTTCACCCCTGTATAAATAGAATTTTACTCTAGGGGGAAAAAAACCCCAGCAGCCTTACATAACCTTTCACAAAAGCCCCACTCATTTTCTTCTGGGACCAGAAAAGGCCTGCAGTTCACGAGCTAAGCAGAAACTTCTCTCCCCAGGAGGAACACTGGAGATTTTCATTCAGATTGATGTGGTCTGCACAGCTGAGCTCCCACGTTTTCCTGTGTACAAGCTGACTTGGAACATGTCAGTTAACGCTATTCTCTCTGACAGGCTGGGCAGAGGAACAGCTTCCACACCTCGCAGTGAGCTCTCTGTCTGTAAATCTTTACTCTTCTTCAAAAACTGCCGTTATGTCCTTTCTCTCCAGCCACACATTCTCAGGCAAATAAGCACTTGGTATGTTTCATGCCCTGAAGAACACTCCCAATCAAAAGGCAAGGTTCAGCATGGGGTCCCCAGGGCACCTGTCAGGGTTTCACTTGGAGTACTTGTGTGATTTTAGCATCAGACCTGAGAGGCAGAGGAGGGAGGGGGGAGAAGGACCCAGGGACCCCGTGGTCCTTTCAAGTGACTGTCTTTTTCCCCTGGGTCTGAATATTTAAGAAGGAAAGGAGTCAGAAAAAGGGGAAATATGGAATTAAAACCAGCAGGCCCTTTTAAAAGGCTCCTTCTTTTCTTGGGCATTGA